>JAIPRM010001117.1:0-42086 GCA_025469315.1 Stegophylla sp. TES_Ste_2020 | reverse complement strand
AGAGGATTTTTAGGGGAATAGGATCTGAAAATGCAGCACAAGTACGTTTAATAAACCCTAAGTTACGAAAAGCTTTATTTTTAATCATTTCAGTATGCAGAGAAAAATTTAATTTACGATCAAAAATTATACCCAAATCTTTAAATTGATTAACATGCTCGACATTTGTGCCAGAAATTGAGTACTGAGAGTTAACGGGATTATTAGTTAGGTAAAATTTCATAAATTTACATTTTTGTATATTTAAAAATAGATTATTCTCATTACACCATAAAATGAGGTTATTAATGTCTAATTGCAAATTTAAAGCGTCTTGTTCTGATTTAATAATTTTTACTAATTTTGCGTCATCGGCAAATAGAAGGATATTAGAATTAGTGATGACATTAGGAAGATCATTTATGAATATATTGAAAAGAAGAGTTGACAAGTGGTCACCTTGAGGAACACCAGATGGTATATTAAACTGTGTAGAGGTAAAATTTAAATATTTAACGATTTGGTGCCGACCAGATAAGAATGATTGAAACCAATTTAGTAGAGAACCTGAAAAACCAAATATTTGTAATTTTTTAATAAGAATAGCATGATTTACCTGGTCAAATGTCAATTTTTTGAAAAACAGGATATTTTGGTGTCCCAAAAAGGTTTGTCGGGACAACGGGACCTCTAGTTAAAATACGGGACGTTCCCGTATTATACGGGACGTCTGGCAACCCTAAACATATTCATATTTGCCTACTCATTGACAGCTCGATTGAACCCAGAAGGTGCCTAAACTCAGCTTTATCTAAAACCCTCCCACCCCCTATCACCAGTTTATAAAAGTAAATATTTTCTTTGTACCTTTTTTTCTCACATTAAATAATAAATTAGCTACTACATAAAATCTTGTTACCAATAACACTCTTAATTATTTTAGAGAAACCGACTTATTAGAATAGAAAGTGGATATTTGAATCCTGCGTGAAGAGATTGTACATACTCAAGGAATTGACGAGGCAAATTTTTAGCCCTCTCCTTCTGAAATTTGACTTTATGGTAAATAGACTCTCTATGCCAAATTTCGCCAATGATCGCACAAGCAAAACTATTTGCGTCAATCTCCAAAAAAAAAAAAACATAAATCTATATATATATATATAAATCGTTTTGCTAATGATTCATGATAATTTATTGTTTGCTTAAACTGTATTGTACTTATTTCATTATAACAGTAATTAAATTTCACAGGTAACAATATAATATTAAATATCGCGTATCGAAATTAGGAAATATTTTAAAGTATTTTTCATCGTTTATCACAGAGTTTCACAACAAATTATACCGAACAAAATAATATGTACAATGGATTCGATTGAAAAATATACGAGGAATTCATTTTAAAGAGTAAAATCAAATTTGTTTGTTCATTAATTTAATCAGGTATATTATTTATACACATTACTTCACAGCGTAATATACTTACATGAATTTATTAGTTAAAATCTAATTTGTGATATTTCATTGTTTTAATAAAATAGTATTGAATTATTTTTATTCATTAATAAAATAACATTAATTATTATTAGGGAACAATATGTTATTATATTTTCTAACTTTACAGGAATCATGGTACATCAATTACAGACTTCAATTCATGTAAATGATAAAATGTACTTGATAAATTATTGTGTATATAAAATGATTTACCCTATAAGAAATGTTTATTTTAAACATAATATTATATTTATTAAATAATTATCTCTGCACATTGTAACAGAAATAATATCAGGAATTCATTTTAATAAATAACTCATTATTTGTATTAATTAAATTATTTTAACTATGTTAGTCTTAATTACTGAAGTGTTAAAGTATTTATTGATTGGTTAATATATTATAATATTACATTAATTTGACGGGGAAAACTTGAAGTTTGCATTTTTTAATGGTGTCGCTGAAGAATGGAGAATGTTTGGGTTATGCGATAGGCCTAGAATTTAGCTCATGCTGCGCCACAAACATTTTTGTTCGCATAATTGCCAACCTCATAATATCTTATGACTTGTAATTTAAAAGGTTTCATAAAATATCTTGATAAATCATAAATTATACGTTTTATCGTCTCGCTTTTGTTAGTTTATAAACTGCCCAGGTAATTTATGAAAATGTATGATTTGATACGCCGGTGTAAATATTATTACTATATAATATGATATAAAAACGCATAAATAAATATTTATGAATAGTAACAAGTATGTAGGTATGTAGTGACATAAGATATAGTTAGTTGAAAATAGGCGTTTTTTTTTTTTTATATGTTGTTGACTTTTTTAATTACAAACGTTTTGTAAATATTCAACCAACTAAGTTCGATAGGCGTTCAAAACACACAACGATGATAAAATTTAATCTGATTTAAGACCTAGATAATTAGCATCGTAAATATATTTTAGCGTCAAATCACCGAAATGGTGAGAATTTAAACGCGTTGTTATTCCAACTATTTATTTTATGAATAACACGCACTTAAACATTCAGTAAACTCGATTCACTGTCTATTTGGAGAACATTTTTAATTGCCTTTTCAAGTGCCCGCGAGTAAATACTAATAACGCCGTATTAAAGCAATTAACAAGTCGATTTCGGCGCAAATCTTCCTATATAGGTATTCGTTTAAAGTCTTAAATCGCAATATTTCGTAACGTTAACATTTTTAATATCTCGTTTTTCTATAATCAAAATAATATCGTTGCTACAGCGTTCCTCGGAGAATACGATTAGATGTGCTGACGTCATGTTCTGCGTTCCGGGTAAGTACCTGACATAACACAATATTCGCGAAGGCTTAATGATGTTACCGTAGTATTATGAACTACTTGAACAACCTTGTCCGGATTAAGACCTTTAGTGCCTGTAGGCTGTAAACAGGTCGATGCCCCTATTTCACTATTGCCCATTGTAAAAATGTTTTGTCAATATTTAAAAATATATTATTGTGAACATTTTTTAATTTTCAATCAGTATTTATGTAATTAATCAAACATCATTATGCAGTTACTCAGATAAATAATAAATTAGAATTTTGGATTTATTCACACCATATCCGTATATCTATATATTTGTGTACAAACAAATAAAGAAAGCCGATATACTTCGCACCATGGGTATTCTCAGGTGGGTCAGACTTGATGGGTGTGTTGAATTGTAAAGAAACGATGTATAATTTCTGCAATAAAACTATTCTGATAGGAACTTCAATTAATTACGATCAATAATAATTGTCAGTTTTGCATTTTGGTAATTTAAACAATAATTGCTTCATATTAATATTCTATCCAAAATTTTTCGATAGTAAGATCTTATTGACGTTTTTGAGATTTAAACATTGTTACTCTTGGAATAGGTAACAAGAGAATAAACTGTGTCCATTTTATTATACGTGAAAATAATTAATTTTGCTGTTGATTAAATTTTAAAGCTCTTATGATTAAAAAGTGGCACAACCAATTTTAACAAACTCGTAAATATAATTTAACCTTAATATGAGTTAACTGGTATAAAATTTTCAGCTTAAAAAATAAAAAATTAAAAATGTTTGATAATAACAAGGAAAAGAAATCTGCTGTTATTTAGATAAACGGTCAATTCTAAAATTTAAACATTTGTAAAAATTATGCAGAGATCAAACTTTCATGAAAATTATATGACGTTTAGAAAAATACGAGTATAATTTAAATTTAAAAATTATGACGTTTGATAAAAAAAATACATATGATTTTCTTACGTAAAAATGACCAGTCTCTTAAAAATTTCAATTTTAAAGTTTTAACTTTTATAACAACAAAAGTTAACTTGCAATTTTTTGACTTGCTATTTCAAGTTTCTAGTCCAATTAGTTTCGAAGTCATAACGAAATTAATGGAATTTATTTTAAGAAAATATCGTTTATGGCCAAGTTAAATTGGCCATTTTTACTCAATATTTCGACAGCTTATCGTCGTTTTTCGACAGAGTGTTAAGAATTTTGAAAAATTACTATCTAAAATACTATTTGGTTGTTATTTTTTATGTACAAAGTTACTGAATGAATATTTTTGACAAGTATTTCGAAAAAGTGATCCCAGAAAAAAAAAGAAAAAAATTGTAATAAACATCATTGTATAAAAATATAAAATCATCAGCTTTTTCGCTCCACTCAACATGTGAAATTATAATTAAACAATTTTTTTTTCCTTTCCGTCTTTTTTCCTATGCTGTTTGAAAATGGAATAATATCCAATGCACATTTTTTTAAAAAGAAAACTAGGTAAACAATAATACCATATTATTGTGTTTATAAAACATGTAAGTTAATTTTTGGTGATAAACAATGAAATTTAAACACGTATTTCATATTGTTTTTGAATATCAAACAATTATAAACCGTCCAAAATTCATCTTGGCAGGTGGCGGCGAACATTACGATTTTAAAACCAAATTATACTGAAAAATTATCATATTGCCTAATGTAATATGAACTTAAACGTATTTATGTGAATATATGTCAATAATGTTTACCGAATAACGATAATTTTTTTTTTGACAATAATTTAATGCAACAATTTTTAAGGTAATGACAAAAATAATACCTTAATCAGAATTTTAAAAGAAAATTATTTTATCCAAGGAACATTTTTAAGCTATTATTTTATTTTGTATATATATTTTTGGAAATTTAAAATCATACTTTTTCGAACATGCGTGTTTATTTTACAATTTTTAATATAACTACGAAGGTACGTAAAGTCCACCAATAGCCTAAGAGTGCCAACCTGGATAAATGTTTAATAAAATACTCGTGTTTATGAATATTTTGTGTTAGAAAAATAAAAATTAAGTGCATATTTTTATATGACATCAGTATTTTTTTAAACGCGTAAGTACATGAATATTTCGCACTTTTTAAGAACATCAAGTTTCGAGCTCCAGTGATAACTGTTTAAACGTGTTATTTACGTCTTTTCCGTTCAGAACGTTTTTTTTTTTATGAATATTATTAGGTAGTAGGCACTTAAATGCACCGGTAAAATATAATAATAATTGTTTACAACGCTGGTAGCTGTATATAATAAATTAATTATATACATACAACGCAGACGCGTGTTTACGCGTATGGCGAATCGCGTTTAAAAATAGTGCATCAAAACCAATATTTGAATTAAAAAGTTCTACTAACACGGTCAATCAATGAAAATCGTATAAACGATGGAGCAATGTTATTCCAAATCGGCGTAAACACACACGCACACAATGCCGCAATCAAACCTTTAATAATATGACGTAAGAACATTAATTTAATAGCTTGTTAAAATATTCACAAAATTTTTGGCTTCGTTCCACATTAAATAATATACATACGAAACGTTTTAAAGGCAGTAATGACTGGTCGTACGAATTTTCGTATTCGTATTATTTTCTAAAGTTTTCAACAATTTCGCTCCTTCGCCGCTGCCGCATTCTACTCACTACTTACATCATCACTCACGTAGACTAGCACAAGCGCATTTGAAAAATACAATATTCACCTACCGTCGCAAAAACCTTATTTCGAAAAAAATTAATCTCCTCATAAAACGAATTTGTCTGTTCTTAATTGAATAATATTCGAGTTAATTTGTGTAGTACATCACATGACGAGTCTTGAAAATTCTTTCATGATATATTTTTCAAAAAAAATCAAACAGTTTAATTGGATTTAAAAATAGAAACAATTAATATTAACATTACGTCCAATTTTCTTAGTCGTCGTTTTTAAGATTTTAAAATAAAATTAAAAAACGAATATCGTAATATAGACCTACTGTACCATTGAAATCATTTGTGGCTTTTTATTTTTGTGAAATAATGACAAATTATCAGTCAAAATTAAACTTTGGAAAAAAACACTTGTTCAGTAATAACATTGCTTTTTAATGTCGACACTCGGAAAACGAGTACACTGTTCGCATTGCGTAAATTAAAAGTATTATTCAGAATTTTTTTGGTCGTAAAAATGTAAAACGATTGTGACCTATTTTATTTTTGACGGAGGCCTCGAATAAAAAATGTTTGTGAATAGGTACTCTATGCCACAATTATCCAGAAAGTAGGTCCCAACAATTAGAATTGTTTTATTATTATTTCATTTCCGAACTCGTCGAATTCCCGGACAGATGGTGGGGGTGGGGGTGGTTAATACTAATTGAATAGGAATATGTCAAAACGGACCTAAGTTACTTACTTAACCAAAATAGTTTTATGGTAAATAATTTATCTTCTTGTATAAATACATTGTTGTGTCAAAAAAGGCTTTCGTTGATTCATATCGGCTGTAAGAAATTATTTTCAAATATTCATAATAATAATATGTTTAAATGAACCTATGTCCGTTTTAAAATTATGTAAACAGCTAATTAACTAAGTGAAAATTTGTTTTTTTTTTTTCAAAAATTGTCAAAATGTACGATATACGTATTCATTTCAACGAAATTCCGTTAGATTACAAAGGCGCGTCTAGCTAAGCCAGAGATTCTCAAAGTGTGAGGAACGACCCTCTTGGGGGTCGCGAAAGCTTTATAAGGGGGGTGCAAAAAATTTTTAAAAATCAGCATTGTATTGGTAGGACAGAAAAAAATATGTGAAATTTGCATAATATAATGATCGCGTCCTGAAGCGTGTATAAGAGTCTCTCCTCGCTTCACCAAAATTTGTGATGAAATAAAAAAAACATGCCCACCTATCACGTCATTAAAAGTGACCGATTGATTAAAACCTTTTTTTTAATAAATATATTTTATTTTAAAATAAATTGGTTATTGAGTATAAATATCAGTCTATATTTGTTGTATATTTTTAACTTTTTGGTATTCTAAACATGACTATTAAAATTATTTTTATGCGGGGGGGCCCATGTCTGGATTTGATCAAAGTGGGGGGCCTGACCTAAATACTATGAGAACCTCTGAGCTAAAAGTTTTCGATTTGCACTCATTTACCCTATAAGACCTATAAGTGATGAATTGCGTTTGATTTAAACACATAGTTTCGACGAGAACAACGTTCTCCGTTCACGTGACGACGCCCAGCCATATCCACCGCAAAACATATTTTATCGATATCGCGCGGTCAGGTATATGTATATGCCTACTGCCGACAAAATTCGCGTGTTTATGATGGACGACCGTAATCGGACTCGGCGTCGGATATCCAAACCTCTCACTCGGTCGGCGGTGCGCGGATTTCGCTCGTACGGTCGCGTTTAATTGAAATAATACGCCAACACCGCGGCGAGACCGCAACGGAAAGAACGCAAAATAAATAATGGCTCTCCGGGGACCGACCCGCCCGGGGTTATTCCGAAACTATTTCGGCGTTCTTCGAGAGCTGCTGCGTTTTGCACGGAGCGAATCCTCGTGTCTGGTTAGTGACAAAATCGACTAAACAATAAATGATTGCTTTGCTCTTAAAATAGCCCGTGGAAAAGTCGCAGTCTCTCGCGGTGCCAATAGCACTTGTATTAAATTTTGCCTTAACGCGCGCGTGTGATGAAAGCGCACGTTTATTATTTACCCCCCCCCCCGTACTTACGACGGAACGTTTTTGATTTTCCTCCGAAAATCCGAACGGCGCGCCGACCGCGTTCAAAATCAAATAACACGTATTCAAATAGTGTTGGCTCGCGGTTCGCATCGAAAAAATAATTATTTACATTTCGTATTATTCAAATGAAATTCGGATTTTTTTTTTTTTTTTGTTAGCATTCTCCGTAGCAATATTATTTTATCTTGTACAATAGTACATTTGCGGTGAATTATTATAATTAAATTTGGTTTGCTTCTTGATGGATATTGTATTATTAAAAATATACATTTCAATATTAGTACCATTTTATAAAAGATATGTATCTGCAGTCTACACGTGTAGGAAAATGTCTTATTGATTTTAGTAATTAATTTAATTACGGGACACATTTTGGTCTTCAAATTGTTTCAGTTTTACTTCATTCTCTCCTTGTTAAAAATGTAATAAAATAATAAAAGCATCTGTTTCTAATTATTATTTTATTTTTATGATGTTGTTTTTGGTCAGTCGATAATCGCTTAAATATTAGCGTATTTGTGATAAGAAATTAGTTTAAACGAAACGGATTACGATCATTGCGTGATCCAGAGGGATACCGACATAAATATAATAATAAACGGCCGACAGTCAAATAGCCGAAGGTATTTTAGCCGACAATGACAAAAGGCCGACATCACTAAAAGCTGACATTAAAATAAAAATTATCAATTAGATAACAATTTAGAAAAATTCTTTGACGTGATCACTGTTGCTTGGATGTTATGTTACCTTTTACGAGTGGGTTTACAATTGAGAATCATTATTATAATCTACTTTGTGTTGGGTATCGTAAGTGCGTTTACTGTATAGTGTTCAGTCGATTCGTACGTCGTCGTGTAATATTAAGTTTATTCGTCATTTATACAGTATTTCATTTATTAATTTGGATTAATTAACATTGAATTATGGTACATTGACCAGAATTTTTTGGAAAAAAAATTATTATCGACAATTTTGTCATGATAAAAACAAAAACAGTGATAAATAATAAATATTATTGGAAATGTGCGAAAAGGAAACATTTTAAGCGAATATATTGTAATAACGATAATAACGAATATTGTAATGCTAGTAATGCCAGTAAAAATATTTGTTGATGGCAATCATATTGTTAAAGATAATTATTATTTACCTAAATCATAACCATAGGACTGACCCATGTCAATTGTTTTGCGAAAAAAATGACACACTATTTTTTTCATTCAGTGTATATAAGTGCATAATAAATGTATGTGTTAACGTATAATGTACAATTAATTTTTTTTATACAAATATGTGAAATGTTCCAATCTTAATTTAAAAAAAAAATTTTCGGCCAATTTATTTGTCGGCCATTCTGTATGTCAGCCTGTTGGATGTCGGCCACATTGGATGTTGGCCTTTTTTAGAATATGTAGCACTCAAGGATTACTAAATTAGCTTAAGCTTAAAGGGATTGATTTAATTTTTAAGCCCTCAATTTCACATCTTCTCGTTACTTTCTACCAAATAATCACTTTTCTTTCGACTGAAATCAATAATGAACAACACTTATTTGAACAATGTTGATAATTTTCTAAAGTATCTTGCGTATTGTATGATTGAATAAATGTGATTTTTCGTACCATCTAACTACTATTTAAAATATTCGAAACGAATTCGAGTTTCTTTTAAAACATCCTCGAGTGATCAATTATGCTCATAAATTTTATGAAAACGAACATCTCCTTCAAAGTCGAACGTTTGAACGATTTTGTCAAATTTTGAGTAATTAAGTTTAAGATTTAAAAATTGATGCTCGTAATTAAAAATACTGGTATTCAATAACGGTCCAAAAATTTTACCGTACCAAATCGTTCTGTTTTTGAGCTTATTGATTATTATTTTTTTTCAATTTTAAGTCAAATAAACGTGAAAATTTAATGGTATGACATTTAATTTTTCGTTAATACCAGGCACATACGGCACTAACTGGAATTTACGTACCACCTATATAATTACTCTTCAAAATATGCCGGTTGACTTTGGGTTTTTTTTTTTTATTCAAACTTTCAAAGTAGAGTGAAAAAGCTAGTATTTTTACAATGATATTTATTTTTTTTAATTATTATTAATTTCATTTTTTATGTGTTCATGTTTTTGTATAGAAATACATGCTCAACAATTCTAATCAGAAATTTTTATAATCAGAATTTGCCTTTAGATGGTACTTTTAGGAGGTCATTATTCGAAATTCTCAATAGTTTTTCCAATATTTTTGAGGATAACTACTCAAAATAAAACGTCTTTAAAACTTTCTTTTTATCCAATCTTTATGAAAGTTCCAATATAAATGGACAATAATATTAAAAATATTTTGGTGCAAGAAAAGTTTTGATAATATATAAAGTACATTTCAAAATACATTTTTTTTTTTTTTTTTATCAAAATGTTATTTCTGTTTTCAGTGTATAATGGAATTTACATTTAATTGAGTACAAAATATAAAATATAATTTTTAAGTAAAATTATCTTGAATAAACTGAAACTCCACTCAGAATAGTTTTATAGAAAAAAATACATTGTTTCTTTGAATTTTAACACATCCACTTAATCCCACCCGATGAGTGAAGAATACACATGGTGCGAAGTATGTGCGGCTTATTTAAATCGTTCTAGTGATGATTTCCAAATTAACAACATTCAAGAGTTTCCCATGTCCCTTTCCTCCATTTTCGTTATTCGTGATAGAATATTATGAATTCCTGTTATATAATATATTCATGATCTTATTATTAAATAATATCCTTTACATCACCAAAAATATCGACACTCTGCTGTTATCGACCCATTATATTATATGATATTTAAAATTTTTGGTACCTATAGATATTTTCTTACTATTCTTTGCAAGGAGTTTCACAAACAACTATAGTTATCTAATAAAATTTTAAGTGCCTACTACACATATAATAAAGAAATAAATAAAATGAAGGTTGAAATTATTTTTAAATCTGTAGACAATTTTTTTTTTTTTTTACTTTGTCCCTCATTTGCTCTCCCCTAGGTTCGGTACTGCGTATCACATTATTCCTGTTTAGTTTTTGTATCTGTATTAGTTCTAGAAACAATTTGTCATTTTTTTTTTTTTTTTTATAACATTTCACCATCATAATTTTGGCATCTGTACCGAATACATATAATTTGTAATATAATTAAAAACGTTGAATTAGTTTGATACAATACAAGGCAACTAGGCAGGTCAACCATAGAAAATAAATTAGTGCTTTAAATTAAAAAATTAAAATAAAATGAAATATAGACCAGAAAGCCGAACATACATCGCACTACGGATATTCTTCGCTCCTCGGATCAGTAGAATTTTAAAGAAACAATAAATCATGTCTTCAATAAGACGGTTCTGAACGAAGAAAGTTTGTAATATAAAGTACAATAATCTTCGTTATTCTCAACACACTCACCAAGAGTATCTAACCCGAAAAGCGAAAAATATCCGTGATGCTAGGCTTTCTTGTCTATACTTTACTTAACTTTTTTTTATTATTATCTAATATATAAAGGAAAAAAATATTAACAAAAACAAAAAAATATTAGAAATATATCCAAATTTTTTTTTTTATATTTTCAAAAAAATCTTGCGCCAAAATGTTTCTCATTGTCTGTCTGCATTTAAATTTTCATAAAGTTAAGATCAAAAAATGATAGTTTCCGAGTCTTTTTTCTATCAAATTATATGTAGTTCCCGCTCCAAAAAAAAAAAAAAAAAAAAATGAAGAATTGAGAAATTTAAAAAATGACCTTTTTAAAGTACCAAACGCCAAATCTAGTTTCAAAAAGTGTTCACAGAATAAAATAAAAAATAAAATATCATTGAGAAAACACTAGCTTCTTCACTTCGTTGAGAATCTAAAATTTTCAAAACTAATACGATAAATCACTTCTTCAATAAAACGATTCTGAAAGCTTCAGTTCATAACCCAAAATAATTAATTTACTCTAAAATTTATGTTTATTAGAAGTAATAAAAAAATGTTTGCGGGGATTTTTTTTTTTTTTTTTTTTAAGAGGAAAACAGTGTTAGAAAAGGGAAAAATTACGATAACAAATATTTTCTTTTACCAAAAGATCCACTTTATTATTCTTTATATTATACATTTTAAGTTCTATTGAGACTGACCTTAAGAAAAATGCATAGGCATTTTTTGTCAAATTTTGGGTGGTTTTTTAAAATTTCGGAAAAATTTTGAGAATTTTGATGAGAGCTCCTTAACAGTACCATCTAGAGCCAATTTCTTTTCTATTAAGTTTTTCGTCGAAATTTTTGGATAAGTTTAACCAGAACGTGTTTGATGTTTATTGAAAATAATCAGAAGGTATATAGCGTATACCTTCCACTATAGCCTTGTTAAATAAAAATAATATATTTCAAAAACGTAATTACAGTAATATACTTAAATACATCAGTGTTTGAATATTTGTAGTGTCAGTATTTTAATAGGATATTTGCGAGCGAAAAATATATTAAGTTTCACAAAATGAACGGAATTTTGAGTTCTAAAATATATTAAGTACAGATTTAAGACTATTTTGGCTGGTATGTTTTATCTCCACCAGATCCAATATACTCCCAGTCCACCTCTGCAAGGCAATTTAAAATATTAATTATATCCTAGATAAATTTTGATGTCTCGTTTCTATTAAACAATTTGTTTTATGCTTTTTATTTAATTTTAATAATTTCTTCGTCTACTTACTATACACTTAATTCTCAAAAAGGAAGTATATGAATAAACTGAATTAAAATTAAAATTTGGCAGATTAAATTTAATACACGTCGATTTTAAATAAGACATTAAGTTCTAGAATGGACCTTCAAAAATGTAAAACATTTTCTTAAGTATTTTACGCGCGTATTATTTCGTGATTTCTTTCTATAAATTGAGCAGTACTTAAAGTTATGCGGGTAGTGTTATAAGTTCCTAAGTACTAAGGGTCCCAATCCTCAGTTATTGTGTATGTTATATTAGCTAAAGCGCAACTATAGAGATAAATGTTTTTGAGTTTTTTTTTCTGATGTATTCTTCATTAAACGCGAAAATATGACACAAATTCTATGTTCGAGAATAATTTACTTTGCTACAAACTTACAAATCTTCTTTGGTTTCAGAAATGATTTTTTTTGTAACTTGAATTTAATATTTTTTTTTAAATCTCAAAAATCTCCCCCGAGATTCATTTGAACGTAAGACGTATAAGAACGTCTTCGACGTAACATATAACTTCACCGCCACAGACAGGATATAAATGAACGCTATTAAGGTTGTATATTAAAAAGGACTGGAGAAATAAGAGCCCGTCTCGTCTCTCGTGGGACCCCGCGCGTTTTATTTGAAGTGCACGGCTAAAATGCTTTCGTTCATTTTTACAAAGTCTCTTTTACATTGGTCGGGTACGCAGAGGAAATTGTACTAACAGTCTCATCACCTAAAATCAATTGTTTTATTTAGGGAAAATAATATATCGAATAAACAGTAATATTTGCTATATTATTTAAATATAAATAATCGATCACGCGCTATATTTTATCATCACTATAGATTCTTAATAAATCGTATTATTTTCCCAGGAAGAATAAATATGACGTACATTTTTATATTTTTTGTGATATTTAACTCTCTTTCTGATTTTGTGCAAAATTAATTTCGTTTATGTACATTTTCTTATATATATATATATACATATATATACAGAATAAATTAGCATAATGGCACTCAAAATACTAAGGGCATTTGAAAACCTTAAATTGAGAATATATTTGGATGGATGTACTGATTAAGATTCGTGTATCTACTCCCATGAACGAAATCCCATCAAAAGCTGATATTCTCGTCTCAAATTTCGGTATTTGATTCATCGTCAGTTATTCCGCTGTACACAGATTAAAATATATTATTGAGTTGTTTACAATACAGTAGTGGCCTTAAATATTTGGTTAAAGGGGTTGAGGGTGCAAAATTGTAAGGTATATGCTTATATACATATATTTAAATAAGTAATATACATAAAGAAATATTTATAAAATATTTGGCATGCTTATATAAATAATATGAAAATATGGACAGACAATCATCATAGGAATTTTTCACTCTTCGGGTAGGGTAATGGTGATAGTAGGTACCTTAAATTAAATTTAACTTGATATCATAAAAAAAATATCTTACTTAATGTCATATTTCTCTCTTATTAAAGAAAAAATAAAAACTATCCAATACCCACACAGTTTCCTATCTATATTCTCAGTAACTAATAAATTGTGGTAATATATTGTATCTCTATAACGTACTTAAGAAGGTATATATTAGCCTACTTAAATTTGAGCAATTCAAATACTACTCGTTCAAATTTTGATTTCAATACATCAAAATTCATAAATAAAATTGCGAAGTATAAATAGAGGTTGCCATTTCAATAAGTTTTACAAGAATTTTGACATCCATAAAATGGAAATGAGTGAAAAACACATATTTTCTTCGGTCCCTTCGACTTTGGTCTTAGGCAATTGTGACTAGCATAGCTAAATTTCCATGATAAAAAGTTAGATTTGTTCCTCACAAATGTGTAAAATCATAAATTATATAAATCATCGAGCCAAAACAAACTCAAAGTTATTGATCACAGTTTTTTCCACTTTTTTTATCATTTCCGCTGAAAGTCATCTTTATTACATTATCTCCTTTTCACAAATTAACTGGATAAACGCTCAAAGTTTATTTTCTTCGAACTCTCGATACGTTTTTATGTTCGGAATTATTAGCCGATTTCATTATGTTCTGTAATAATAATAATAAAACAATATTTATTCTCGTTAACATCAGACTGTTTTGTAAATTGTTTCCAATACTGGGATTATTCAAAATTTGAAGAGTTTTAATATTACTATTATACGGACAAACACTGGAGTGGTTTGTTTTTATATTTTTCAATATCGGTAGAATAATAACGTGATAAGTTTCGTAATATTTATCGTTTCATTTATCGCTTCATAATTATTATTACGAAGTATACTTCGATAAAGTTCTATTTTACATGTTCCTAATAGATATGATTGTAAATTATTGTCATTATTACACGGACGTTCAAATCTTTATCATTAATAATATTTTGTATTAGTGTTATAATAACTAGGGCTGGGATTTTAATACCCTAAAATATCGCAAGAAACGCCTTAAAAATATTGAAATAATCACTGAAAAAATGCGTTAAAAAGCGCGGACATACTTCGCACTATGAATATACTACACTTTTCGAATGGGATATAATTGGTGGATGTATTGAATTTTAAAGAATCATCTCCCAATAAAACGATTCTTTATGTTAATGTATTTTTTAACATTTGTGTTTAAAAAATGTTGAAATTTATTGTGTTACCAATGGTTACTATAGAATATGGTTACCGTGAATACTATGACCACAGTAGAACTATGGCCTCAATGGTCTTAACAATGACATAAAATCAAAGCAAAATAAAATGACAAGTGTCAACCCGTTGAAGTAATGTAAATTTCTAAAAAATTATAAGTATAAATTACCATTTAGAGCTGAATTCTGATTTAAAAAGTAGCTTTTGAATAAGTATTTTCAAACGCAATAGTGTTTACAGAACGAAAAAAAATAAAAATAAACATCATTATAAAATCATAAACTTTTTAACTCTGCTCAAAATCTAAACTGTATTTATTCGTTTATTACGGTTGAAAACTGATACTCTATTATAAAAAATCATGTTATCAAACATATTTAATTTAATTTTAAATATTAATTTATTCAGTATAATAACAATAAAGTAAGTATCTATTTATTTAATAAAATGAGTAGGTACATGGGCCAATATGCTAGTATATTTTATTATGACAATAAATCTTACATTACAATTTAGTGCATTACAAAATGAAGGTTTCGAACTCTGCTCTTACTTGCATTAAATTATTTCTAATAAAATGCTACCCGAATTCACACTACACGAAACAATCTGCACGTTCGCTGCACATCCAACGCCCTTTTTTCCACGTGAAAAATTATGAGTGATAAGAAAAATTGTGAAAAACGCTCCAAAAACTAGAAAAATGCCCTAAAAACGGCAAAAGAAGCATTTAAAATTTTTATTTAAAGTTTTTTTAAAAAAAAAAGCCGGACATACTTCGTACAATGGGTGTTCTTCGCACGATGAGTATTCTTCGCATCTCGGGTGTGAAGCTCTTGGTGGTGTATTAAATTTTAAAGAAATAATAAATCATTTCTTCAATAAGATGTTCTGAACGAAGAATATCCGTTGTGCGAAGTATGTCCAGCTTTCTTCTCTATACTTTACTTTACTTTTTTTTATCTAGTATAAAAAGAAAAAAAATAAATGAGAAAAAAAATGTCCAAAATTTTATTTACACATCGTCAAAATTTTCTTGAGTCAAAATTTTTCTTTATTATTTTCTATCTATGTTTAAATTTTCATAAAGTTCGGATCAAAAAATGATGGTTTTCCGAGTCATTTTTGTCAAATTTTGGATAGTTTTTTTCCAAAAAAGGAAAATTGAAGAATTGAGAAATACAAAAAAATGACCTCTTTAAGGTACCAATTAGAGGCAAATCTGGTTTCAAAAAGTTACTGATCAAAACTTTTGGACAAATAGATCTTTATGAAAAAGTGAATACAAGAAAAAATAAATAAACATCATTGTAAAAACACAAGTTTCTTCACTTCGTTCAGAATCTAAAATGAAAAAAACAAGCAAAATAAAAACTACAATGAGATAATCAGCATAGCCCGGAACACGTTTTCTGCTTACGGATCTATATATACATATATAACGTTGGAATAGCAGGAAATAAAATGGCATTGCATTAAAATCCCAGCCCCACAGCTGTTATAACTGTCGAAAATGCGGTGTACGTCTTATTTCGCTCGGCTAACGTTCGGCGAGAGATTAAATTATCGCGATACGTGTCTGCGCGGGACATTCGTTCCGACAATGACGGTGTAAATAAGTTTCACGTAACCAAATACGCCTATATTAAAATATCGCGTGGCGCTCCGTCGTCGTCGTGTCGTGTCGAATAAACATCGCCGAGCAAAACGAAAGGACGTGGCAATACCAAACGCGGTTCGCAACCCGACGACGGTACGTAGAACTTGACAGTAGTGTTGTCAAAGTGACTTGAGTCGACGAAATACTACATCGTGCCACCCTCAACGAAGAAGGTGGCAGTAACTACCCTTTTAACGTTTTTCTAATCATCACATTAATCTATGAGAGAGCACAGTTTTCTCCATATTATATTCCAACGAAAACGGGGCAGTTTACTTATTTTACCCCCGACAGAGGTTGGTGACAAATTATTTTATACCAAACACCTCAATTCCGGGAGGGGGTTTAAAGGGCCGAAGACCTCCCGATTGTCCGTATTATATTTCATATTGTATGAAAGATAAAAGTTTCTTGTATTTTATTTACTATTTTTTTGATAAAATTGTTGTGTTGGAACCAATAGTTGAACAAAATATTATTTAATCTTTCTAAATATCATGTATTGTCAACTTTAAATACGTTATTTTAAAAATTTTCCTGAACTTTACTAATACCCTAATATTTTACAAAACTAATTTTATTCGTTTAGCAATAAATCCAAAATAATGATCCTAAAATCTAAACAAATGGACAAATTTTTGGAATTCGCCACCTATTCTATAGTATTCATCAGTCTCGATAAAATTATTAACTAAACTTGCCTTCATTGAATGTAGAAATTTTAAAATATTAGAAACTCTTAGTTTTTTATCACACAACAATGATAATTTTTTAGATTCTGAACGAAGTGAAGAAGCTAGTGTTTTTACAATAATTTTTATTTTTATTTTATTATTTTTTTTCTGTGTACAACTATTCGTATGGAAATACTTGTCCAAAAGTTTCGATCAGTAACTTTTTGAAACTGAATTTGCCTCTAGATTGTACTTTAGAGAGGTCATTTTTTGAATTTCTTAATTCTTCAATTTTTTTTTTTTTTTTTTCGAAAAAACTACCCAAAATTTGACAAAAACGATTCGGAAACCATCATTTTTTGATCCGAACTATATAAAAGTTTAAACATAGATAGAAAATAACAGAAAAAAGATTTTGGCGCAAGAAAATTTTGAAAATGTGAAAAAAAAAATTGGTCATTTTTCTAACATTTTTTTTCTCATTTATTTTTTATATTATTAACTTCCCTCGTTCAGAATCGTTTTATTGAAGAAATGATTTATCGTTTCTTTAAAATTCAACACACCTGTCGTGCGAAGTATTTCCGGATTTTTGTTTTATGATCATATTATATTTTACAGGAACTCACTCAGTGATGTGCTGAATAGTGGTCAAAGCTTTATACCCTTACATTTCACCACAGAGTAAAACTGATTATTTCTCATATTTAAAAATATCATATTCAAATCAAGTGATACCAAAATTATTTTTTTTCGTTATTATCCCCTTTTCTGACAAAATCCTGCGTACGCCATTAGTCGGTGTTATTCTATATATTGATATTCAGTGAGTTTCGAAACTATATACTGTCCACATAATATTGTGTCTTATAGTAATCTATGTATTCAGAGAAAAACGAGTATTGTTATTTTAAAATTGTATGCAATGCATGTTAGATAAATTATTCTTTTGGGATTTAAGACAAAATTACCTGATAATATTATAAAAGTTCGACTACTACTACTTCTGTTTCCATATATTTTTAATTGGAATTAAATTTTTTTATAAATATGCGGAAAATTTGTTTCGGTTTGAGTACTTTGGAAAATATAAGAATACATTTTATTGTAATTTAATCTTCCGACCCAGTGATTTATTTTCACTTCAGTGCTGTTCGTTTCTCAATACATAACAGTGACTTGGCAGAATGTATCAGGCACAACGATTCGTCTCGACAAAATTACTGTTTAAAACACAAACAAAACGCGTTCAAAACGCATTGTTTTTCACACGATGCATGAAACGCACCGTCTACTAACTGCGAGATGTTTTTCACAGCAGTGAATAAAAATTATAATTTTAATGCCAAAATTGTTGAGCAAAGATAACCAAAAAAATTGTCTAAATAAAGATAATTTAACATATTTTTATCTAGATAATGTTTACTTTTTAATAATATGCTAGGATAAAAGATAAAGATAAAATATAACTTTAATTTATGTTGATAAATATGAAGATAATTTTTTTGTTGTTGTTAATTTAAAGTTTAAAAAATTAATACTACACCAACAGTATTGCATAAAATAAGAAAGTTAATGTCATTTGCAAAATAACGCATTTAGCAATAAAATGTTTATTTCTATACTGCTGGAAAATTAATTCGAATTTCTAAAATGTGTATTGGGAGACATACTTAAGAATAGGTGCATCAATTATTGATCAATCTAGATTAGACAAAAGATAATGAATTATTTATCTAGATAAATTTATCTCATTATGCTCAACACTGAATGCCAGTAGGTATTTTACACAGTTGTGGTAGAATACGGATAAATATATAAAATATTACATACTGTATGCAAATCTAGAATATGTATGACCCTTGTACAGTAAGTTTAAGAAAAGTTATAGTTAAAGTTATAGTTTTTACATATATTAACTGGGAAACATATAAGTGTAAGGCGAAACGCATTATGATTCTATGGAACGACGATATTATCATATTTTTCTTTAAATCACTTGATATAATAATATCTGAGGATAGAGACAATAACGTTTTATTCGACGACATAAAATCGTACGACCGGTGGCGCAACGAAAAGGGATCAAGGGAATACAGTCGCACACCAGCCTACAAGTTTTGGGAGCCTACAACAGGGATTTCATCGTTATTTGCTTAAGTATTATATACTTCGAAAATATTATTAAAATTGTATTTCTACTTTAATAATTTACCAGCAGTGTCTCCGTTTACCCACCAGCAGAATACGCCAAGGATAGGGATGAAAACGTCATTTTAAAAACATAAAAAAATTTCAACTCACATAAGAACAGTGAGATTAAATAAACAACTATACCTTACACAATAACTTCCGATTATTATCACATAGAGTGTCGAGAATAAATTTATGAAACAGTATTACATGTTTTGATTTTTTGTAGCTCAGCTGTATATCTAACATTTTTGATAATTAATTATTACAAATACACATCGAAACTGTACGTAAACAAACATATAATAATAAATTTGGATTAAGAATTAAAATTATTTTTCGAAATTTGTAAAAAATAAATATTTTGGTACTTAGTATTTACATATTTGGTTGAATTTAAAAGAAGAAGTACTTAGGCTAATTAATTGTTCTATTTAGATTAGAATAGGACTCATGTGTCTTGAATGTGAACGTATTAAGAATTATTATTTTTAACGACATTATAAGGCATAGTCCACTAAAACGTGTTTATATGGAAAATTTTGCTTCCTAGTCTAAATTTTGAACATTAAATTATTTCATATGTCATTGTATTCGTTTAAAATACGTATATTTAACTTATTTATGTTAATAAAGTTTTGTTTTAATTTCGAATGAATTAATTTTGGTTTGTAGTCTATCAAAAGTGATGCAGATGATTTTATGTATGATTTTGTAAACACTGTTTATTGAGTAAATTTTCCCGAAACTTTAAAATGTGAAAAGTTTGTGACGCATAAGAGCTTCAAGCGTATAATTTTTAGCAATGAAATGGAACTTTTGCGGTGTACTTACAGCTTGTCACCCAAAATGCATTAATATACAATTTATTCACCGTAATTTTGTTTAAACATCTATATTTTAATTGAGAAATCTCTACTTAATGTCGATCAATTTTTTCAAGACACCCGAACAACTTCAATAACGATAAAAAATAAAAGTGCTATTAATCGTTAAATTTATGTCTTTTAAAATAACATTATAACGAAATAAATTATTAACTATAAATAAGTTAGTTATCATTAAACTTAATACAATTAATGCAATACGAGAAATATTAAATAGTCAAATGAATGATTTGCGTTGATAAAATCTTTTACAGTATAACATCTAAATTTCTTGGTACAAATGTAAGTAACTTTTTATGTAAACTTTCTCGGTAAAGAAAATATCTTAAACACTTAATCGCTTTAATTAACTGGTTGCACCGAAAGCTTTAACTATAATAATTTTTATATATCTATTAAAACGGAAAAAGAGAACCGTCTTTAGTCTTATCGTCTCGGAATTTAAACACCATTGTTCTGAATTCAAATGTAGCTTATGCTCAGAGATTGGTATCACGGATTAAATCGCTGATTCTTAAAACGGAAATTAAATTAATTGATAAAACAGTTCGAGTCCCATAAAATTACATATTAAAATCTGAAACGATGTGATTGAGTTGTGATATTAAAAACGCATATACAAATTAAACAAAACGAAATCGACCTTCGGGAATGGGGACCAGTTTGGGCGCAATGGATTTAATGAAAAAAAGTTAACCGAGGAAAATAAACGTTTAGAAAAACACTATAATATGGACGATTAGGTTAGGTTAGGTAGTGCCCAGACTAGATTTTGAATAATCGTATATACAGGGGAAAAAAAGAGAATTTCGTGATTTTCATTATTTAATTTCATTAGTTACGACGACTGCTTCACTGAAATCAATAATTTTATGTCCAGGAGCCAAAGAATACCAATGGTACGAACTGCGAGAATAGTCTGACTTTTTTATATATTTTGTTTTTAAATGGGAGGGGTGCGAAATTTGTAATTTCCCTGGAGCGCCGTTGATGATTGACTTGACCCCATTTATATTACAGCTACTGCCAGACGGGTAAATTTTGGACGCCCCGAATACAAAAACTCGTTACGCGGTACGTCATGAAAACAAAAAAAAAGTAAATAATCACAATAATCATGTAGATTATTAGTAGCGCCAATGACGTCATTCGGGGAATGCACTGGAGGCCATTGAATTAAATGTTGGTATCGTAAAATTATTATATTCTCCGACGCTTGAAGTTTCCGTATTTCAATTTTTCATTCGGAGTGAAACGAAGAAGCTAGAGGTTTTACAATGACGATTTTCTTCTTTTAGTGTGAAAACTTTTTTTACTCGTACAACATATATTTCCTGTGGAGAATTTTGTTCGAATGGTACTTTAAGGAGGTTATTTTTCAAAAGCAACAATTGTTTTACCGAGTGTAAGACTATTGTTGTTCGCTCATCTCAGAATACCTTTTTGAATAAATACACAATTTTAAAAATATTGTAAGTATCTCGTTTTAAATTCTGAGTGGAGTGAAATAATGTATTTTTTCTGGAAATACATTTTCTATTGTAAAAATGTGATCAGATCAGTATGAATAGCATAAATATCTGACAATGAATTGAAAATGAATTGTAATTAAAGTAAGTAATTTTATAAAATTCTCGATAATTTTTCCAAAACTATGAAAAAACTACGTCAACTTTGACAAAAATAAAATTATAAAATTATATTACTATGTTTGTATAAAATCTATTTTATTAATTTGTTCGTCACACTAAAATTCCGAAAAATGTTTATCACTTTTAGACCAAATACAATATTGTATAAATATTTTGTTTTTTGTGTTATTTTTTTTCAAACATTTCTAGACAAATATCTGTTTTTATGTGTATAAATTTTGACATTTTGACAATCTTGTAGAAAAATAAATGCCATACCCCTAGTGTCTCAATCAGAAAACGACATACGTACTGGAGATTACTACACAAGAATATTCAATAAAACGATATCAAATATACTAAAATAATATTATATTATAAACTATATTAATAAAAGTTTATATTATAACGTATGTATACTAAATTCAGTTGTTTGCGGACCAACTTTCTTTTTTAGGATTTTTTTTTTTTTTGCTCACAATCGTTTTATTGAAGAATTTATAATGTGATAAAATAGTTTATTGTTTCTTTAAAGTTCAACACAACCACCAAAAGTATCCCACCCATGGACTATGTCTTGCTCTTTTTTTTTTTTTTTTTAATGACAATCAAAATTTTTACATTAGAAATTTAATTCACTTGTCAGTGAGTTTTGATGTTACCGCATAAGGACCACGACACAAATTTAACAATCGATCAGTAGAATGTTTTTAGGGATGAATGGGGTTAGGTACAGTAGCTGAAATTTGAAATATTTGCACCCCGGAAAATGTTGTTCAAATTATTATTTCACTGCGTAATACGATTATAGGATTCAAAATCATTGTACTGGTAACCGTTGTAAAATGTAATGAACCCGTATTTAGTATTTTATACGATGTAAAACAACAACATTATTGTCATATGTGTACGCTTTATATTAACAGTTCGGATATTTTATTTTTACGAGTAGATATAATATACGTGTTATATATTGTTACTACCCGTCGTGCAGTTTATTATTGTAAAATATATTGTATTTGTTTAATCCGCCGAACTCGTGTGTCGCTGTAAATTCAAAACATTTTTATTTCTAACACAATAATAATAATATCATAGTTTGGGTCAGCTTGGTGAATAGTACGTTGAAAACGTAAACTCGGGTTATTTGAATTTCAAAACAGACGCGTATCTTTTTTTTTTTTTTTTTTTTTTATGATTCGCAAAGTTATAATAATATACACGATGACGACCGGCGGCGGTGCGAATCATTTAAGTTACATTTTTACGGTGTATTGGGGTCTTAACTAGTGGGTTGAAAACTTTCCCTCCGCGTTTTATTTGAATTTGACTTTCTGGAAGCATGACCGCGCGATAAAGTTTAACGAAGCGTTATTTTTTGAAACCACGGAATACAATTGGATTCATAGCTATATATAAATATATGAGCATTTTTTTTCTTTTCTTTTCTTTTTTCTTTTTTTTTTTACTTTTTGTATGTATAGTAAATTTCAGATTTTCATCAACACTGTAGTTTGGTTTGACGTCAACCAACGAAATTAGCGAGAAAAGTTTACGGGTTTCCAATCGACGAACGAATATTCGAATAAATGAATGTAAAACAGCGCGGAATTTAATTCGCACAAATCTATAACGTCGTCGTCGACGATAATAACTCACGAACGTTATAAAATTATACGAATTGGTAAGTTTATAATATAATTTGATACGAATTCGAAATTTCAGGTGATGAAGAAAAAACAATCGCGCAAAGACGTATTTAGACGGGCCCTATAGCCCGGACCTACAGGGGCGACATTTGGAGGGTACTACAAAAAGTATTTTTCATTTGATGAAATCAAATTTTACAATTTTTTTGAGCAGAAACATTATTTTTATACAAATTATATATTATATAATTTAGAACTTTGAATTAGTTGTAATTTCGACACATTTTGTTTCTACTTACCAATGTATTGTGTATCTATTTTATTAAATTTTTTGCGGGTGTTATGTAAGGGGGTGGGTTATCATAAAAAGTAAAAGCCCCACTTGAGACAGGAGTCTATGCTCGCCTATGATAATATAGATATAGCACTTAGAATATATGTTTGTACTCCAATTTCTAACTGTACTACTGAGCGTTCTTTTTCATATCTTAAACGGATTAAAAATTATGTAAGATCGATTATGGGTATACTGAAAAACTCAATAGTTTGGTAGTATTGAATATTGAAGTGAATTTACTGTCGACTTTAAACTGTGATCATTTAATTGATGCATTTGCTGGGGAAAAAAAAAGTAGAGGAAAAAAATTTTTAAGCATAATTAATTTGTAAATTGCAAAAAAAGATATTATGTGCAATTTAATTTTTATTAATAATGTATCATTTTTCATATTATATTATAATATGACAAGTTGTTTATTCAAATATATTTTATAAATAGTTTTTAAAAAGGATGTTGGAGGCAGCGAATTGGAAAGCGCCTATAGGTGGAAAAACCTAAAATCGCCATTGCACTCGCCGACAGACACCGTAATATATGTGTATATATATATAGCGACAAAATAATGTTAACGCGTTTTCCTCCGTTTGAACTCGAGCTACGGAATCCATTGTCTTCGAGTGCGCCCGAAGAATAAGACGGTTTTATTGATAAACCGCATAAAATAACGACGTTTCGGCCGTAACCGATGTTTGCGCGTTCCCCGACACAATATGTCAGTTACAGCTATTCTACAGTGTCCTTTAAAACTGTCGTCGAAACGTGGTCAGGTTTTGGGGTGTAATGTTTGCGAGTAATTTACCGACATCAGAAATCTTTTGCGAAGGGACCGCGTGAAATGCGGTCAAAACGATATTATATAAATGTATATACACTCTGAGCGAAATGCGTTTAATGAAAATAGTTGCGTACCTACTGCGTGACACCGCATCGATTGCATTAACGGATATTATGTGTTATTACATTACTGGTCTCTCGAGTCGTCAGTATCGTTTTGAATTACGCGAACTATGAGACCCGGGGCTAAGGGAGTGCTAAGCATCCCCTGACTCAACTTGTTACGAAATCCGCAACAAAGTTCTTAATTTTAACAAAGGCATTTAATTTTAATATCATGTTTTTCCGTTGCAAGTTATTATTGATCAAATTCGTTATTTTTGCTCACATCAATACTGTGCAAAGAGATCTACCTCCAGAAGCCATTTAAAAATCATAGACACAAGCACAAATAGACGGTCTAATTGATCTATAACCATTCGCGCTAAATCCAAATCGATCTATGTCCAAGTAATTAAATTATTGAACTCAGTTCATCCGGGTAATCTCAACCTGGACACATGGGCGTAGGATGAGGATAAATTAGAGGGACTATAGTCCCCTTAATAAGTGGTTCAGTCCCTCTAGTCTTATTTGGTCCTCTTTTATTTTAGTCGGTGCTTTTAAATAAGTTTAAAAAGAGTAAATACTATATTATAATCGTATCATAAACGTATACTCATAAAATTAAATGACATTTTGCCAACTATAAATAATAATATGATTCCCAATAAAAATACATGTATCAGAATTACAATGACAAATGATCGGTTTTCAAATCTCTCTATTCTTAACATTGAACGAAACTTATCATCAAAAATAATAACTGAAAACATTTTAAATAATATACTTAGTATACAAATAATCGTAGGATTGAATTTCATTTATCATAAAAGTTAGGGTACATAATTTTTTTTTTTCTTACAAAGCTTAGGTCAACTATATATATATGTATGTATGTATATATATTCTACGTTTAATTGTATCAAAAATATATAATGTATAAATGTAATAAAACTTATAAATATTTATCAATCACAATTCAATAAAATATACATTGCAATAACTGTATCGCTAAATTTTAAAAGGGAACTTCTGCATTTTTTCGAAAATATACTTTTATGTATATTTTTATAAATAATAGGTAGAGCTATCGTTTGATGTTAAAAAGAGACTTTTGCTGAAAATAACAATGATATAATATAATGATAAATTAATAAAATAATTTAATATTAAAAGGTGACTTCTGCAGTAGAAATCCCGTTTCTACATAAATATTTTTAATCTGTATAATATTATATATATATATATATATATATATATATATATATATATATATATAAATTTATTTACTTCATTATTGTTGTAATTCACATGTTGTAATATTTGTGCAAATTTATGAATTTATTAATTACAGATTGTTGTGTTTAATTCTTTTTGAGTATAACCATTGTAATTTAGTGATTTAAATGTAAATATAACAGTGTTTAAGTTGATTGAATCATTTTGTTTTTGTATAAAAAGTTAATTGATTATGTAATCAAGCGAAACAGCTTTAAGTGACAGTGATAATGACAACATTTTATACAAAAAAACTGAATAAAAGAGTTGTGAATGACCATCTTTTTCCTCGAAATATACGAAAGCAGGCAAGGCTTTTAGGAAAATCATACCTTAACTAGAAAGGAGTGCCTGTTCCTGCAAAATCAAATTCAACTCATTGCGGGTTTAATTTAGGTACTATACTTTAAAACAGACTCATACTGAAATTCATAAAAAATAATTATGCCGAAATCGACTGATCCTTCTACCCTTTGTATAGGTTAGGACTGGACTGAACTGGACCAGACTGATATAAATTGAAATATTCAGAACATTACTGATAACCCTATGTTAGTTATTGCAAATCATTAATGATTTTGAAATTCTTGAACTCTAAGTCTTGTTGTTGCGTATGTAATTAAAAAAACCAAGTTGGCTCCAATCTAACGCACGTGTAACTGATAAAACTAAAACGATTAAATTCAATGGTACGTTTTTCGCTTTTACCGGCCATTGAGTATATTAAAAAAAAAAGCTATCCTACACTGGTGCTAAATTTTTATACTCTACAACATTCCTTTGACGAATTATTACTCTGAGTAGTAATAAAATAAAATAATATTTAATGCGAGTTTCGTATCAAATTTCTGCGAGAGGGCGTGTTTTTTACTATCGAAAAACCGAAAATAACGCGGGCGCAACCTTTTTAACAAATTTTTTACGTTCCAAAGCGATTTCCCACCGGTGGCTTTATTTTTGTTATTTTCATAATGTCATACCCGTTCTCCCGTTATTTTTTTGTATTTTAATTAATAATCAATTTCCACCTCGGACGAGGGACTTGTGGAATAAAAAGAGGCGGCAAGTAAAAATATATATATATATATATATATATATATATATATTTATTTTCTCTCTTCTCTTTTCGTCTCTTGGTTGTCGACGAACAAACGATGGGAAATTAAATATATTTAATACGCCATCCGGTTATAGGTATTTAATATTCGCGTTCAAACGCGATATTTTCAGCCCGGAGGGGTTCGGCGTAATTAAACGAAGTAAATACCGCGCTTTTTGTTGTTGTTATTAACAATTTTTATGGAAGTTTTACTTTTAAATTTACAATTTACTCGCCCCGGAGGCGGAACAACTACGGGAAATAAGCATAATACGTTGGTTTTATAATTAATACATACTGATAACAAAAATCGTTAGCAATAATCAGGAATGTGAATTTAACTGACTAAATAACTATTACGTTTACATGCGTTTACGCATTATAAACGTTAAATATTTTCTTGAATACACTTTTTATTCCAGAATAAAAATTTAATGTTTAATTTTTAATTACATTAAATAAATTAAAAATATTTATCTTTATCCACAAATAATAGTTCTGGGCTCATAACATTTAACTCTTAAACTCATAACATGTGAAAAATTCAATTAATACAAATACGTAAAAACTGTACAAATACAATTTTCAGCTAAATAAAATATATTATTATTAAAGAATATAAACTTATTATAATGAAAACCAAATTTTTTCCAAATGCACTTTATCCTTCAAAGCATCTAAAAATAAAAACAAAACAAAATAAATTTAATTAACCGTCCTGATGATATACAACTAATATATATTAAAACTAGAGATTTCTTGTCAACCACTCGTTAATGACATTTTAAGTTTGATAATTTTTTCTTTTCTGTAGTTAATTTTCGAGCAGGCCGCAACACCATTCGCATGTTATTATTGACATAAACATCATATATTTTTACTTTTATGCCGAGTTTTCCCTTTAAAGATAGATTATTGTACTATGTTGAAGGTCGACTGATCGGTTTTGAGGTGGATCAATTCCGTTTCACCCCCATCCCCCTATAACATGATTATTATTGGGTATACCCGATGGACTTTCTTTAGGCTTATGCTCTGAAATTAGGGTTGTCTCAAAGTAGTTTAAAGTAATAAAGTGGAGGTAAATTGAAAGGTAATAAAGAAGGTAATAAAGAAAGTTAAAATAGTGAAAGTAAGTAAAATCAGTTAAATGTGATATCATGTAATGTCTAGATCAATTTTGAACAACACATCCAAATATCAACATTTCCATAGCAATATAAAGAGAGTAAAGAAAAAAAAATATTTTTGAAAGTTTTGTACAACATTAGAAATCATAACGTAAACTACATAAACTAAAGGTTTATTAAACTTTAATTTTGATCAGTTGTGTGTTCAGGCTGTAACTATTAGGGGTTTCAATTCTTTACACTCACCTTTATTAATTTCATGCGAAAAATTTTTATTTTTCATAAATTTTGAAGCTTTTAACACTCCATACAGGCCCTCCCAAATTAAAATAGTGAGATTAAAAATGTTCTCGTATTATATGAATTGAATCCTTATCAAGGATATGCTATTTTAGGTTTTCATTTTTCGATCCCCTCTCCCATCATTTGAATGCTACAATTAAATATTTTTCACAACTTTTGGTGCCCTACTTACTCATTATGAGCGAATTGATGAGCAACCGTCGGTAGCAATATTATTCCAACACGTATGCGTTAATAAACAAACGATTTTATTGACTTAAAAAAAAAGTTTATTTTGATTGTTACGGAAGTTATTTGTTACAAAAAAAAAGAAAAGAAAATATATGTATATATAAATGTATATTAAATATTGAGAGACAATAAGACAAAGGGCGGTGTACTGTCTTTGAAATTTAAAAATATTTAAGGTATAAAAACAAAAGAAAATCCAATTTCAAACAAAATAATATATAGGTAAAAAAGAATAAAGAGAAAATTCGACTCTATATATTATAGTGATGGAGCACTAGGTTTTTTTTTCATACTTTCAATGAATGTGCACAGCTTTCGTCCATCAATATTATGTGCGTATAATGATATTTTTATTCGGTCTCGAGGGACGTTGTACACGGGTCGTAGCGGCGGCGGCGGCGTTGGTGTGAACGCGAATCTGTCTAAAACTGCCCTCTGGTTTTCTAAACCCGCTAAATACTTTTATTGTCGCCGGAGGGAAATTAAAAAAGTTTTTCGTGACTCGTTTCTTATTTTTACTATTATTATTATTATTATTATTATTATTATTTTTTCGTTATTATATACTTTTTTTTTTCGCGCTTTTAAAAACCCCGCGCCCTGCCCACCGCCGTCGTCGTCGTGTAATCGTCCTTTTGGCAAAGTACTTTGGAGAAAATTTGACAGGAAGAAGTAATCAAATAAATAAGTTTGTTTTTTATCTCTCTTCTTCCACGGACTACTTTTTGCTCGAGTTTATTCGTTAACTTTTTATATGCCCCACCACTCCGGCGCGGCCGTTACAAATAGATGTAATTTCTCGGGCCTCTAGCAAACCATCGGCCCGTGATGGAGGCTGTGCTGCCGCCGCCGCAGTGTTCGGTCCAAAACACACGCTAGCCACCACATAAGTAAAAGGTCTTTGTCCGACAGCGAGTGGTGAATCATTTATACGAGGTCCTCGATCGTATTTATTTTTTATTAGACCGATATATTTATCAAGCGACGACGACGACGACGACGACGACGACGCTTTTACCGATTCTCATAATAAAAAACCTCTCCGATGAAATATATTCCCGGCGTTTAAAACTTCAATTAAAAACTTCGGTAGACCTACGGGATACATCTTATTGCGCGCAGACGTGCGTATTTATTCGTACTACATAATGTATACTGGCGTAATGAGCTCTCACGTATTGCAAACGAATCGGAGAAATATCACATTGAAATTTATCACTGGCGCCATTTGAGTGATTATTTAGGGGTGGAAAAACTTTTTTTGCAATATTATATAAGTTAAATACATACGTGTAATTTTGGACGGCTAAGTTGCCCCTTCTAAAAAAAAAAAAAAATCTCCGTATTAACATTTGTAGAATAAGTTCGGTTGCACAACATAATCAATAAAATGTAAATTACTTAAAATTACAAATATTTAATAATAATATTGTTTAGAAAACGATTTATAACAATTGATCATCTAATTTATATACTTTTAAAATATAATTTTAATTTTATATTATTATTAGTGAAACTAATAAACATAACGATTCATTAGGTGAGTGATAATGATTTTTAAAATAATAGTAATTCCAAAAGTAGCAAAACAATAGTCTCGCTACCTCAAAAAAATTTCCAAAGTAACAAAAGTATCTCTCTTAATGACATCTATGACGACGTTCATTGTACGAAGTACGGTTGGACTTGTTTTCTACGTGCAAAATGTTCGATAAAAATGTATGCATAATATTAATAATATTTTACTTTATCGTGGAGAGCTTGTGTATAGTCATTATAGTATTTACAATTATTATTAAACATTATCCAAAACGTACAACGTGCGTTCTGCGGAAAACGCGTGCGAATCAAATTCCTACTCGTTTTGTTTATAAAAATAATTTTTTTTTTTTTAACGCTTAATTACACGGAATATTTATTTACATTTTCATTAAGCGATTTTCATTTTATTACCATGCATATTATCGTATTTTTATTGTTTACTTTAATATTATTTGCGCGTACATAATTACTTGATAAAAAAATAAACGAAAACAACAGTATTTATGTTAATAAAACAACTGGAATATGATTAAAGAATTTGATAAAAAAAAAATAAAAAAAAAACGGTTGACTAAAACCCCATGAGATGACGTAAGACGAACTATGGCAAATACCGTAAAGAAAAAAACGTTCGCTTTAATCTGCGAAAAAATAGGAACTCTAAATTCTAATTTTGTGACGACAATGATCGAAAATATTAAAATTGTAAAAATATAATATATTCAACTTAATGCGGTTGAACGCTTTGAATTTATAATGAGAACCATATTGTACGATAACACGCGACACTTTCTTTTTATTATTATGGCTGTTTTTATTTTAGAAACGATAATATTACGGCAAAGCAATTATTATGGTTCATGCACGAAGAATAGATAGCGGTTTAGTTATGTGACCTGCCAACACATTTCGGGTATAATACATGACCTACCAACAATTTCACTTTTATTGTATTTTTTTGTTTCATCTAGACTTTAGTACGCTTCATATCATATCTACTAAGCTTATGTGTTGCGGACAAAGCATATAAATTGGCCATTTTATATAATGCCTATTTTACATAATGCCCAGTGCTCATCGTATATTGGACAATCTAGATAATGACATTACTAAACTATGATGTTTTATATAGTTATTCAAAACAATACATGATGTTTAAAATACGTGTTTCTATTTTAAAAAATGCAAATTATATTGTGTACAAAAAAAAATAAAAAAAATAACATTTCCAAATGTTTAAACATTTGGAAATCATTACAAAATGTGTATTTCATAATTTCCTATTTCCTTCAAAAGAGCAATCAACGTTACTGTACAAAAATATTTCGTTCCACTTTGAAAACATACAGTATAATTGCATATCCTCCAATAATCGTTTAAAACACAGATGAATCATAGACACTTTTTTCATAATAAAGGAGTTTAAGGTACCTAATTTTGTTATTTTGTATACATATTTAGTTATATTATTCATTTAATTGCAAATTTTTATACGTTTGTATTTTAAGTACACTTTCAGTTTTCACATATTATTATACAATATTTAAGATACATTTTCTTGGATTTGAAAATCAAAAATATTAAAACGATTAAATGTTATTTCATAATTAATTAAATTATACAATAAGTATTTCTCGTGAATTTTCTCCAATTATTTATTAATTATTAATAAATGTTTAGTCAAGTGATATTCAACAGACACATAATATTATTCTAATATCGATCGATACGGAATACGATCAGATGTTAATGTTAGTTTATCTGCTAGTATAATAATTTCCATCTTACAGTTTCGTTGTTGTATTCATAATATTAACGCAGTATAATATTCGGAGACCGAGTAATTTTTTTTGTACATTTGAAAGAAAACTCAAATGTTATTTTTCTAACTATAGTTTTCTTTCAATTTCGATTATACATTTAGAAAAACAAGCATTATAATCTGTCTGATATTATTTCTGCCGTGAAATCTGTTAAAGAAAAATTGCAAACTCCACGAGGATATAAAGAATAAGTTATTTATAAAACGTACAAGCAAAAAAAAAAAACGAAAGATTTAAAATTATAGAAATTTTTTTTTAACTTTTCAGAAAAAGAAATAAACAGTTCAATTGAAAATGTTCTTGAATCTTTTCAAATCAACGACCTACAGTACTATAAATTCGCTCAAATAAGATCTGTGAATGACAAGCGTTCGTTTTTGAGATACAAAAATATATTGGTGAACAACCGCCATTCATTTACAACTGAAAATATTTGTAAAATTGTGTAGTTACAAAATTCAACTATACATTTATGTAGAAGTTTTACAATTAATCATAAACTCAATACACAATATACATGATTGAATTTAAATTTAGATCTTTTTTTTTAAGTCAAAAGCTTCAAAAAAATGTGTTAGGAATAATTAATTTTCTTTTTTTTTTTTTACTCTATATACCTGTTAATTAATTTTTGGTTTTTATTAATAAAAAGACAAAATATTTTCAAGAGCATATTTAAGAATTTTTTGATTTTTCGTATTCTTAGGGCATATTTGGTATTTCTTCAAGGCATAAATGAATGCGTTTATTTAAACATAAAGCCCCTAGCCCTAGTTATAAGTCCATAAGATATATAATTACTATATATTACATAATATTACGAGTGATTTCGCGTTAAATTAAAAAGTGGAATTTTAAATAAATTTTCCAAATGTCATTTTAACACAATTAAATCGATGTCGTTAAGTCGTTTTAAGCGGCTAAAATCGAATGCTTTGCGGCACTTTTCGGGAAGTTGGAGCACACAGCTCTATTATCGGAACACATCCGATAATAGACCTAAGATACCAGTCTTTATAACCCTACAAATACAGTGCAACCTAACATAACCAGTACCAGTATAAGATGTTGGTTTGAATAGACTACATCCACTATAGGTGCTTAACTAAAAATCTAAATTTTAAATGTATTACCTATTTTAAATAATTCAAACTAAAATTTTACCGTGAAACAAATGAAATTCAATTAAATGTGAATTTAAAAACAACGTACTTCGCATCTTGGGTATTCTTTGCTCCTCGAGTGAGATACTCTAGTGAATGTATTAAATTTCAAAGAAACGATAAATCGTTTCTTCAATAAGACAATTATGAGTGGAGCTTCAATTTTTTAGTCATCATAAAGTTTGGATTAAAAAAAATTGACTTACGAGTCTTTTTGTCAAATTTTGAGAAGTTTTTTCACATTTTGAGAAAACTATTGAGAATTTCAAAAAATTACCTCTCAAAAGTACCATCTAGAGGCAAATTGTGTTTCAAAAAGTTTCTGTTCAAAACTATTGGCTAAATATTTCTATACGAAAACTTGTACACATACAAAAAAAAAAAATCATCATTATAAAAACACTAGCTCTATCGATCCACTCTGATTCAAAAATGGTTCAATGATTTTGATACAAAATAAAGACGAATCCAGAGAGGTGTAGGCGGATCGCATAATTTACTCTCGGTGTGCGTGGGCAGATCAAAATGTATTGGCAGGTCACGTACTAAACCCCAACTGCCGTGGAATGTAAGAAGCTGCGATCAATGCGGATTTTTTAAACAACACAAAACGTGTTCCCGTGTACGCGTGGATTTTTTTATTCAGAAAATCCGAAAAAAAAACGCTCACAGAGATAACAATATCACCGAATACAACAGCTCTGACGTGTACATTAAATTAATCTTTAATTAAAATTGATTAACCCATTACCAGCGAGTGCAGATGTTATCTTCGCACTGCGAACCGACGGTCTTCGAACTTTCTAGACACACTGAGCTTGCACAGAAAACATTAAATGAGGAAACACAAAACGTCTCTGGTCGGCTTTGGTCACAGACAAACAATAATAATAGTTATTGTTGATTACATTCTTTAATTAGATCTCGATCTGGCGACAAGAGACAACGCACCGAGTAAAATGTAACGTAGAATTTAATATTGAAACGTAGCCAACGGCCGATCATCGAAAAGGGTACAAAGAATACAAAAATATTTCCTATTTTTCTTTTTTCTTTATCAGTGATAGTAGAATATAATGCCGGGCTATTGTCTTCGCACACACATATATATACAATAAAAACACGACCGTGTAATGGAGCGACGTGGTCCTTTAATTTTATACCACAATACGGGCATGACGTATTAAAAATTACACTTGAAACGGTTTAAAACAGGGATCAGTCCAATTTATTATTTTATTCGACGAAAGACGTCTCGACCGTATTCGTAGAAAACGTTTTCCACGGCGATTACACTTCATTTCGATTAATATTTTATACTTCAATCGAGATAGTCGTAACCGTCGCCTTACATACGTCTTAAATATTATAGGTAATATGTGATTATGACTTATACAGTTTCAGTCGTAATGATAACTAGGTCGTAGATCTTAATGCTTTGAAAAATTATATTCAATGATGTGAAAGAATTTCATAAAGGAAAATAAAATAAATTCTTTAAACAACTTCTAGACTTAATCTATATGATATAAAATAATCATCTTCTTTCCATTCCAAAAGGATTTTGGGAATTTTTTTTAGCCAGAAAATTATACAACCTATGCTATAATATGATAACTCAATATTTATTGCAGTTCATTAAAGTTTTATAAAACATCCGGTTGTCCTATTTTCTCGCATGATTTTAGTAAAGACAATTTTCTTTATTGTTTCATGACAAATCCACTAACACAAATGTTCAATTATTACTGCACTGTGTTCAAAAAACTTGTTCATTATAGGCACAATTTTAAATCATCTGTTACTGCCGTGTCTATCATTAATGGTAAATAAAGTTTAAATATGTCAAAAAAAAAAAATGAATAAATAATTTTTAAAACTTTTTCAGTTTTAAAGAGATTTATACTTTATCTATATTTCATCTAACATAACTCTCCGATAAGAAAATATGTACGAATAATATCCTAAAAATTTAAAAAGAAAAAGATCCAAAGAATACAAAATAAGTTTCATTCTTATTTCTATGATATTTTATGTTTAGAAAGCAATGATTTAGTGTTCCCAGCAAAAAATGTAATTCCCCTTAAAATCCGAATTGTAATAACCTATAGATTATGATTTAAACCTATAGACTGATTTTTTACTCTAAAACTCAAATTCATATTTAGCCGGACAATTTCCGGTTTCGTTCGTTCTAACCGTTGATAATAATAATAATAGTATGTCGTATGAACTTGTAGTGTTGCATTAGCTGATTTTCAATGTACATGATGTAATTTTTTAATCTGTATGACTTTGGACGAGCAACGACAAAACCGATCCGAATTTATTTTTTATTTTACACACACGTCTCCACCCATCATTCCCTTGCCCCCTTCCATTCCCTTCGTTGGTGCCGAATCATATATATTGTTACATGTGACACGAAATCATCGGACGAAATACGTGATACTTTCATTCGTATACAACAGTGATTCCAAAAGTGGGTAATATTGCCCTCTTGGGGGTGCAAGAACTACCCAAGGGGGGAGGGGGGCGATTAAGGGGCATAAAAAAATCAACAGTGACTGTTTCAATGTGGATTTTCATTCTTCAGTCTCATCATCGTAATGTTGTACGAATTAATAAATATGTGTATAATTAAATTTACATACTTATAATAAATAAACATTTTATATGATTTATTACTTTTTATCTGACCGGCATTATCGTATCGATGCTGATAACTTTGTTTGGCTTCAAAAATAAATAGACCGAAAATAGTAATTAAAAAATAATAATACTACAATTAATTTGTGGTGGGGGGGGGGCGATGGGAGATTTTCTAACGCCAAACGGGGCGTTGCGTGAAAAAAGTTTGGGAAACGCTGGATTTACAACAAGCGTCGCCCGCGTCGTTGTGCTCGAATATTTTGTTGCTCCGCTAAAACAACAACGACGACGACGACGGGCCGATCTGCAGTCATTAATTAATATGCAATAATTTACATCGTCCGACTGTGTATTTAAGCCGCTGCCAGAGAGAAACAAATACGCAAACCGACGATACGTGTTTGTCAGCTCGAGAAATGTACGCGTGCAAATATTATCTATTATACTATTAAAATGCGATGGGATTTTTTTGTAACAGTTATGTCTAAAGTTCTAATGGTTTTTTTTTCTTTTAACGAGAGTACTTAGTCTACGAATAAGTCATCCAATGAGAAATAAATTAATTAATTTCGATTAAAAAAAAATTTTAATTATCTATGAAAAAATTCTAATGTAACAGCTATTTTACAAAATTTTAAAAGTGAATTCTAAGCAAAGATTGTTTTATACATATTCTTTAATATTATTAAACAAAGAAAATTATAATATTCTTACTAGTAAAATGATTAATCTCTATAAAACTATATTTAAAAATATCAATTTGCTGCCGAGATGTTAACGGTGTTACGGGATTTCTGATACAGGCTATAATATATATTTAACTAAATTTCAAATCTTGTCACAAGCAGCTATTATGTTCGAAATGAAATGTCGAACGATTATTTTAGTTTCATAAATAAAGTACACATCGTATATTATGTAATTAATAAATTGAATCATCTTCTAATTAAATTTGGCCTTCTATCTTATTATAAGCCAACAAACTTACTGCAGTCTATATTTTAATAGAACGTTTTAGATTCTTTCAACTGCACGGGCCGTAACAATTACATGTTAATCCGACGAGTACTTTATAAAAAATTTGCAATTTAAACTTTTGCGAGTATAAAAATCCGAGATTTCCGTGCAACTTACGTTATTTTAACTACGTTCAAAACGTCTCGGGGATATTTTTTTATCGATTTAAGTTTTTAAAAAGCGTTTAAACTTTAAATCACATCGAATTAGTTTATTTTCACGTGCCGTGTTGAATAATGTCGCGAATAAAAATGTATAGAGTATACAGGTATACAATGGTACCGATGAGAGTAAAACGAGGTTTTTTTTTTTTTTTTGTAATTTTTTTATACAGGCGCCGACTATTCAAAAGTGTAAATAGGTTGGTGTATTAGTTTTATTTTTTGTTAAATTTTAATTATTCAATTAGTACCAATGTGCACAACGGCTCGAACGACAACGTAAAAGATTAATATTGAATTTATTGTTATGACTATTGTTGAATTCTCTTAAAAAAGATTTCAATGCGAAAAAAAAAATATTCGACTCCGGACCGGAATCAACTTCGAATGTCTCGCTTGCCGACCGATTGCTCTATCCCTGAGGCGTATATTTTATCACGGATTTCCAAGTCATTGAACTGATTGCTGATGCTATGCTTGAAATTTCTCGAAAATCAAATAAATATATTTTTTCTAACGTCGTGTCAAATGTACAACCATGTGGTACGTGAGGTGATACTTGTCGATTAAACGATTTTCTAATACATTTAATAGATATTGTATTTTAAAACGTGAACATTTCTTTTAAATAAATTTCAAAATGTAGATAGATAGGTATTAACGGGTTGGTGTGAATAGTTGAAACTAAAAAAATGTGAAAAAGATTCTAATGAAAAATGTGTTTCTCTACATTCCTCGTTCAGAATGACATGTCATTTCGGAATCAGCCATATCTGCACTATTAGAGTAAAAATCAATGTGACATTTTTGAATAAATAAAAGTTTTTAAATGTTTCTTAATCTTTGATAAGTACAAATTCAGAATAAAAAAGTAGGAAGACTACTTATTACATTTAACCACCCATGCTCTATCATTAAAAATTTGTTTAAATATTATTGCCAATATTTAATACACAATTTGCATCAATCAACGACGAACGCAACATTTACACAGTAAATATCCGTCTACAAAATTTAAAACTGAAAAGGAAAAACCACGCGTGTCCCTCCCCCCACCACACCAGCAGAAATTTGAATATTTACATTTTCTCAAATGTATTCAATCTAAATACATAATTAGCATTGATTTCACATGGATGATTTTTACACGAAAGATTTTTTATAGAAAATAGTGGGGGGGCTTACGACTAATTTCGAAAATTCACAGTTTACTGTTGTTCCAAGATATTCCAATTGCCTCAATTTTCATAAAGGGATAATTATTGATCATTTCTACATGTAATATTTTGAAATAACTCCAATAAAACACCGTCCTACATCAGTAACGGGAGCGAATCGAGACGAATCTTCTCTCTGGATATTAGCACGGAAGTGTACCCGTCAACAAATAACTAAATAAATAAAAGAATGTTATAATAATATACGTGAGCACACAATATTAACAGAGTAATACCGTACAGTATTGTCTGCGGTGATGCACAAATAAAATGTTCCCTGTACACGAACGCTGCTAGATTGCCTATACATGGCGCCGTCTTACTCTTAAAAGAATATTTTTTCTTCCCGTTATGGCACATATTTTTCTTTTACTCGAGTTAAAAATTAAATATTTTCTACCGACAAATTACTTATTTTGCTTTCTATCGGAAAACATATTACGTAATAAAATAAATTTCTCTCAGAAACGTGTAACAAGTATATTGAATCTATTTCGTATTGAAAAAAAAAAAAACAATTCGTTTCATAACGTCCTATCCACTAGTATGACGTATTGTCAGAGCATAATGTGGGAACAAATTAAATTCAATATATTTTTGATATAAAATTAATTAAAACGTGCAAACAATACCATAATAAATGTCACTCGAACACATTGAAGGTGATTTTTTTTCAATATAAAACGTATGCTGTCAATTCGATATACAAAAAGGATAATCTAATATTATTATGCATATTATTTTTTTTTTGTATAAACATCGTTCGAACAAAAGCGTTATCCAACATCTTTTATTCCTTTCCACACAATATCAACAGTATAGAGCTGTACGGTTCAACGACATATATTCGTTTAAAACATTACACATGCAACACGTATTCCTTCGATATTAGTGTATACTAAATCTAAATTTAATTCTCTTCAGTCCTTTGTCGGGCGAACAATGAAACGTTTCTAAAATTGATTCTGTTATTACATAATATATACAAACTCGTATATTACAATAACCGCTATAATAATTAATCAACGTGCTTGATTATTAATAAAAAATAATCTTTATAGGCTGAACGCGGTTCAACATTATTTAGGAACTATTATTAAGTGGCAATACTTTCATTTAGTTACAAAATAAAACATTTTTTTTTTTTTTAATCCTTCTGTCTCTGCTTTTATTCAAGTTAACGTTGTTATTTAAAGTATAAATGATAATTTCCGTAAAATTCTTTAAAAATACATCAAAAAATTGATTTAATATTTTACACAATAATAAAATTATGTATATAAATATAAAATATGATTAGGAGAAGTATAAATTAGTGGATTAATTTGAATTAAAATATGTATATGCTTCATTTTTTCGTATTAATATTGAATCATAAATATCAACATTAATCGAAAATGAAAATAGATTAATTCATGATTTTCTTCTTAACTTATGGAAAATGATTTGATTATTAAAATTTAATGAAAATAAAATTGATTAATTTTTGTTAATAATTAACTAAAAAAATATTTTATTTGTTTATTTTCTTTATTTGACTTCGTATATTATGTTTTATTTACGTTTTCAATTTATTTTTTATTGTTGTGTGTGTGTAAGTGATGTTTAACCCTTAGATGGCCAAAACCAAAATATGTTGTTACCAATAAATGTATTATGAAAAACTCTGGTTTTTGTGAATTTTTATCTTAACATAATTATTCATAACGTATTTGTATAAGTAAGAAAAAAATTGTGTTCATATTATACGTATATTGTTCAAATCCAATTTCAGTGAGGAAACCATCGCCTAGAGCAGTGATAGGCAACCCGCGGCCCTCGAAGCTATTTTGAGTGGCCCGCAAAAAGTTGTTAAACTTTCACGATGATTTATTATGATTTGTTTATTTTTACCCATAACGTAGTCCATATTCTATTAAAAAATCTATTTATCGTGGACACAATTAATGAAGTTTACAACAGTTCACAAACAGATGTCATCGAACCAAAAGGATATTTCTAAAAAAATTATATTTTCGGAATCCTTTAATTTTTAGATGGTTTTTCTAAATCTAAGTTCAAATATATCAGGGTATTTGTACGAAAATATGTGAATTGTGATATTAGTGTTAAAATAAATAAGTGGTCATTTTCGGCTACCTACTAAGCAAAGAAACAGTAATCACCGTTTACACATTATCAGTGGCTAACCACTAGTGTAGATATTTATGTACTATTTTTTAAATTTTTAATAAAAGTTTGAAAGTTGATATCAACAAATTAATTATATAAACTACATGCCTTTTTAATTTTATATTTTAAAATTTTCTTTATTTTATTTTATGATTTTATAAAAATTTTTAAAAATATTTTCTTTTAATTGTCTCTCTCATACTTTTTTGATTTGAAATAAAAAACTAAAATAACTGAATACCAGTTGGTACTCAGAACTCATATTACGAATTTTGATAAAATATATAAAAATTTTAATTCTAGGTAAGTAGGTGTATAGGTATATGTAATTTTTGTTTTTTTCTTGTCATGTGGCCCTCGATGAAAAATGTATAAAAATATGGCCCACGGGGTTAAAAAGGTTGCCGACCCCTGGCCTAGTCTAGACTCTAGAAAAGTTAGAACTAGTTGTGTATAAAAAATGTTGGTAAAAACTAGAATGATCAAATGAAAATCTTATTTATTTTTAATCTTAGTTAAAAAATTAGGGAAAAGTAGAAACTAAATGCCAAATAATTAATTTAATAACTAAATACTAATTACTAAATATAAGCACATATTCGTATAATTTTATTTTTTATTAAATATGCATTTATTATATTATTTATTTTGACAAGACAAACTGTCATGGCATTTATAATTACATAATATTTTTTTTTTTACGTAAACAGCGATTTGTTTTGCAAGATTTTTTGCATATTTAATGTTTATTTTGCATAATATTTATAGAATGTCTAAGCCCTGTATTCGCATGCGTTTTTAAGGTAGTACAAGTTTGTATACATGCACTTCAGTTAAAACTAGTTTTGACTGACTTATTTATACCTGCTGTTAATTCTAGTTTTAACTAGGTAGTTAAAACTAGTTTTGTCGGATTTCGGATTTTAACTGTAACAGCTATAATTTATGTGTGAAATAACGTTCAGCTAGTTTAATATATTTTAAACTTCAAGTGGAGTGAAGAATCTAGTGTTTTTAAAATAATGTGTATTTCTATATGCATGTAGACATTTTTTACTCAAATACTTATTCAAAAGTTTTGATCAGCAAATTTTAGATTCTGAACGTATTGAAGAAGCTTATGTTTTTACAATGATGTTTATTTTTTTATTTATTTTTTTTTTTCTTCCTCTGTGAACAATTTTTCGTATAGAACTACTGGTCCAAAAGTATCGATCAGTAACTTTATAGATCCAAAATCGAACCCAGATGGTACTTTTGAGATATCATTTTTCAAATTTCTCAATATTTTTTTTAATAATGCGAAAAAACTGAAAAAAAATTTTCAAAAAACTGCAAAATATGCAATTACCGCAATTTCCGTAAA
>JAIPRM010001116.1:0-42087 GCA_025469315.1 Stegophylla sp. TES_Ste_2020 | reverse complement strand
ATAAATATTAAAAATTTATTTTACATAGAGATTTATATTATTATGGTGTAATTAGTAGTTAGCTGCTATTAGTATTCAATTCTATTGATTGAGCACCCCCTATTTGAAATTTCTGGATCCGCACCTGTGCGACAACACTAATTATTATGATCTTCTCCTTCTCTAGTCAGCTTATAAAACGCTAATAAATACTCAATAAACTAAAATGTTATGAATATGAATAAATTTTACACTGTAACTATGTTTCTCCATATTAGTTTTCGTTCTCACTATTACAGCTCTCGTTCTGTTTATGGTTTTCCGCAGCATCTACGGTAAATATCCGCCCGATGGAAGTTTTTGAGAAGTCGGTGCGTATTTTCGAGTTCCGGTTATAGTTTATCTCTCTATTTCTTTTTTTCTAGGTATTTCTAAGGGTGCGTATAGTTCTTCTACTGCTTCCATGTGACTTCACCAGAATTTTAGACTTGATTTTGAAATTATGTGTTCCTACATTATTCTGATAATATTATGATTTATTTATCATCATTGATATATTTTGTGATGAATTATTTCTACTCTCTCGGTCATGTTCGACACATGACTTGGTGATGGGTCATTGAGTTTTTGTTTGGTTTAGAGTTTATTAAAATGGTAGAAATCGTGAAAATCTGGCCACAGGTTATGTTTGTATAGGTACCAAGTACAGCGAAACCACCCCAAATAACCACATTTAAATACCGGACAACTACCCCGACGGACATTTCTTAATAGGTAGACATTTCTCAATAGCGAATGATTTTTTAGATTTTGAACTAAGTGAAGAAGCTAGTGTTTTTACAATGATGTTTATTTCTTTTTTTCTATTTATTTATTTATTTTTCTGTGTACAACATTTCGTATAGAAATACTTGTTCAAAAGTTTCGATATGTAAGTTTTTGAAACCGGATTTGCCTCTAGATTATACTTTAGAGTGTTCATTTTTTGAATTTCTCAATTCTTCATTTTTTTTTTTTTTGGGGGGGAAGAACTACTCAAAATTTGACAAAAACGACTCGAAAACCATCATTTTTTGATCCGAACTATATGAAAATTTAAACATACATTTAAACAACAAGAAATGATTTATCGTTTCTTTAAAATTCAATACACCCGTCAAGAGAATCCCACCCATCGTGCGAAGAACACCCATCGTGCGAAGTATGTCCGGCTTATGTAGGAACAGAAACATATTCATTAGTAACGAACCACTGTAAACTCTAAATTTTTCTCTTAAATAGCAAACATCTTCAAATGAAAGACTGAATTTCGGTAATAGAGAAATTCCGTTATTTAGAGGTTTCGTTGTACGTATTATAGTCTGCAGGCATCGCAAGCATTGTAAATAAGACATTTGGCTGTTTGAATTTCGCCAAAACTTATCGGCTATGCAATGCGTTTGAATTGTGTTATAATTAAACCGTATACATTATAATATTATATACATTGGAGTAGAGAAAATTACGTTTCGTAACAAATGTTTATCAAACTGTGGCGCATTGTTTAAACACTACGTGCGTTGAAAATGTAAATTATTAATAATTAATATGATTAAAAAAGTTTTTAGCAACGTTTTTCATGAATTCTATATTTTAATTTTTTTTTTTCATCCAACATTTGCATTTTATAATTTTTGACATTAAATCCAAAATTAAAAAAAGTCGGAACAATTCAATTTGTAACTTATTGAAAGCGAGTATACGTCGCTTTTTTGTTTCATATATACATTTCATGAGTTTCATTTTTTTTTCAACTCAACTCGTTTTATTGATAGTAAAAAAAAAAAAAAAAAAATCGAAGAGCAAAGAAAATATTGGATTAACTAAAGTTTTTAAAATAATGAAAACTTATATTCCAATGAAATAGCGATGGATTTTTTTTTCTTTCAATAGTTATATAATCCAACCAATACCCGTTTCATCGAAATTTCTACACGTGGACAGTTTCTATACAGTATCTTTTTTTTTTTTTACATTTCTACGACCAGCACGAAAAAGTTTCTCGAAATATATTGTTTTTACATTTTATTATAATTTATCGTTCTTTTATTGTTTGTCGAGGACTTTTATCTGTATATATTTTCATCGCTGTCTGCAGGGAGAAAACACGAAACAATACAATTATTATTATTATTATTATTATTATTATTACTATCATCCCAGGCGCAATTTCTCCGTACTTTTAGCAGAAACATTAAACGTATATTTCATATTTTTTAAATGTTTACCACGCGTACGTCATTCCAGCGAGTTGTTTACTTTAAACCGAAATTGTTGCGCATTGATCGAAGCGGTTCCGGTTTATTTATGTGTTTATTTTTTATTCTGTGTTCAGCCTTTTTCGATCGTATTGGTTCGAACGTCTGGACAACTAAAACAACGGAGTCCTCACTTGAATTATTATTGTAAAATGGTGATGACAAAAACTATTTTTATTCGTGGAACAGAAAAATTACTCTGACCTACCTACTCTTGAAATTTCATTGCGGTTTTATAATTTAATTTGCAATCATTGCCTTTGCCTCACAATTTGATTTTACAGTTAATTTTTCAGTACTCACCTACCTACCAAATATTTTTTGAGGCATTTATCTCAAAAATCTTCAATCGAGCCATCACTATTTGTCAGAATTAATTGTCTTTGAATAACATATTATCATAGGAGTATCAAGACATTGAAATGCCGAATTCTATTCATCGGTTATTAACAGCCAACGAGATATTATTTTAGTAAAATTCGGTCAAACTTTGGGTGTTTAACCTGTATTTTATATTTTTCGTTATATGTTTTCTTACCAATTTTTACGAAACCTACATTGGAATTCAAAAATAACGAAATTATATTATGATCCGTAGTTTAGAGAAATTATTTAAAAATGTTTACTTCCTCGAAACTTTCTCGCAATCTAAAAATGTCTGACCAGTCACCGAAAACACATAACGTACCAAACACAATGTTATTATAATTTACTATTATTAATAATGATTTCATGAATATTAAAAAACACCAAAATTAAATTACAAAGTAACCGCCTCTTTTTCGAGTGTCTTGTTATTATTTATATCATATTTTAAGTCGTTAATGTTCGATTAAAGGCCTCGCCAAGTTTTTGATCCAGTAATTATAGTAGTCAAAAGTTTTCTTTCTCGTTTTAATCAATATCACTGCGGGGTCGTACAAGGGGGAAAAAAGGAGGAAAGTTTAATCAACATCCCCTTTCGAGAACAGCAAATAATAATAATAATAATAAAAAAACAAAAAAAAAAACTGTAAGACCCTTCACGATTATACTGCACGGATGACGCTGCAGAGAATATCTGCTGTGTTGCACGCGTATCGAATATTATGCTCTTCAACCACTGCGTGTTTACGCGAAACAATAATAATAAAAAACTGATTGATAGTACTCGGTGACTAAGAATTTTTTTCACGTTGTATCTCAAGTTTTCATTACCGTGATTCAAGCTCCAAAAATCAAACAAACCACGGTTTTAATGGAACTCACCATGCGGAAAACGCAGAAGGGTCGAAAATATATGTGTAAAAGAAATATTAATCGGCTCTGGCCCCTTTCTTGCACATCAACACTATACTTCCGGTTCGTGTGCTTTCTTTACCATGTCGAATTTCAGGAAACTCCCGTTTCGATTTTGCCAGGTGAAGAATATTTATTGTTATTTTTTTACTTCAGAGTATTTATTTCACTTTTCGTTAACCCGAGATTACGAAAACAGTGTCAATATACAATAATACATTGAGATTTAATTTAATTTTAACTGGAGAAAATTCAATGTCTTCGATGACAAAACTATGCAAAAAACATGAAAACGTCATTATATTACTTGTGTTTTCAACATCTGTTATAGAGTATAACTTTTGTATTTATCAAAATAAACAATTTTACTAATTATATTTTGAATTTACATACAGTATCATAATATGTATTTATGGTCAATAGCGATTCTAATAGTCACCATACATAAGTTTTATATTTTATTAATAATTAGTTAAACGCGTTTTGGTATCTTCGGGTTCTTCGGGTACAGTTTCTAGTCACTGGTCTTATAACGTAAATGTCAGTAACGTTTAAATATTCACATCTCGTATTGTTCGTAATACAAATGAATGAAGTGTGTGAAAAAAATTTTTACACATCGATAAAATAATATCGTTCTCAAATCTCGACGGGTGAGAAATTATTATCTACCTACATCAAGTCACACTCTGCACCTGAACTGAGAATTTTCAAAACTGATTTTTCTGTTTTTATGAACGTGGAATTTATTTTATTTTTTTGTTCGTCAATGACGCATCAAAAGAGCAAACATTTCAAAAATAATTTCCATATTGATAAAAATAGAAAAAAAAATCGTTTAAATCGCTTTAGATTTTGCTAAATATTTGATTGTTACGTAAAGATTTTTCTGGTGGCTAAACAATTGGTCGTTACGTTCTTTTAATACCAGACCCTCGATATAATATATTGATGGAAACGGTAAAAAAATTAATTAACGTCACCGCGACACATTGTGCTCTTGAATCGCGGCCAATCCGCCGCGTTTCAACCGCTTCGTGCGATACAGCCCCCAATATTATAACAATAACAATAATATTATTATAATAATATACGATACGCGAAACAAATCACTCGACCCCGGACCTCCGCCCACCCATAGAGTTGTTTCGGAGGGACACGTGGCTCGCGGGCGGCCACATTCGAGCAGGTCATAGCAGCCGGCAATAATTAAGGACTAGATTCAATTATAGATAAACCGGGTATGCGACGACCACTCGCCTGTTCCGCCTCTCTATAACCCCCCTCCATCCCACCAACACTCGCTCGGACGCCTAAAATGTTCTCCCACGACACCGCGCTCGATCAAGCGGTATACACCGGTAGGTACCACGACCGCGGTATATTACATCGTGTCGTGTACGCCACCGACTACCATGATGCACTCGTGACGTGTAACGCGGTGGATACCAATAATAATAATAATAACAATATACCATACTACACACGAGCTGCAGCTCGACCTTGTGTGGGAGCCTACTACCCTCTGACAGGGCTATAAATAACCGAAAATATTACGCCCCGCCTCCGTACGGCAACAGTATGGTGGGCAATAGTGACAGGAGGGGAAGGTGGCAGTGCACTAGTTGTATTTATTATGCGGCCGGTGTGCACGCGGTCATTAAAATTAATTTTCCATTCTCTTATCGAAAATCATGATGTCCTCAGCTCTGTACGTCCCCAACGCGAAACGTTCGCACCACGTTGATAGGTGAATTTGCGTAGATCCATTTTTACTCGATTTGTTCGGTAATTCTTCCTTAGGCGCTTGTAAAAAATTTTGTGGATTTCGAAAAATTACCTCTTTTATAAATTTAATAATTGTGTACCCATATAATAATGCATAATTTTATTAATTAGTTTCAACAGTGAGCCATCTTTTTGTATCCGAAACTAGTAGTTAGGTACCAAGTTTGTTTTGTTAAAATTTCATATGTGAATTTTAATAATTTTCATTAAAACATCGTGCCATCTAAATTCTCTAAATATCGAAAACGGGCGGTACACGTACTGGCCCATGCAGTATAATAATAATAATAATAATAATAAAACATTATTTAAAACCAATAGCTTATTCGCTACGTTCAGAATCCACATTAACATGTTCCGAGGTCAACAATACTCTAAACTCGACTTTCTTACTATTTTTCGGTTTTACTGCGGTAAACGATTCTCGAGGTCTATCAATTCGTAATTGAACAACAACGACTTTTGAGTCACTCTGTATGTTATGTACAGTTGCTGGTTAACCAGAGTCCTTCCTCCACGACCAACCGTGAAGCCGACTCAGATAGGGGCGGGTTTCGTTCGGAAAGTACGTGGTGTGACTTTGCCGTCGTCGTTCGCGTTTACAAGTCGGTCTGCTCGTGGTCACATTAATAATAATAATAATAATAATAATAATTATAACAATAGTATTACGACAATACTTTCCGCACCGATGTAAACTCACAGATAACTAACGACGCGGCCATTATGATAATAATAATGCGTTATAATGTTATACTATTATCGTGTAATAGCGGCAATAACAATAATTCACGTGCGCTACCGCGACCGCCTCCTTCGGAAATAAAACACTCGTGAAGACGCGTTTTGGTTCGACGACGATAAACGATAATAATTACCATCGCTGTGTACCGACGTCGACGCGGTCAGACGGACCGACCCCTCGCCAGACTGCGTATCTGAACGTGTAACGCGTAGGTATTTAGTACGGCTGACCGGACACCGTTACCCGATTCCAATCTAGGACACTCGCCTACTCCATAACAACCTTTTCGCCCTATGTAAAAAAAAATCCAAAACAAACTACATGTTGATGTTAAGTTTTTATTCGATAAAGAAGTTTAAAAATAAAGAAAACATTGTATTATATTATTTGAAACGGTTACCAATAAAAAATTTTTCGATAAAGTAAAAACTTAAATGTATTAAGTTTTCTCACATAACATATTATTTCTTTTGAATGATTTGAAATTAGTTTTAATTAAAACTATTACGCAGTATCTCAACTTAATCAATTGTCTATAGATAATTTAGAATTAAAAGATGACTCGTTATTTTACTTGATCCGGTATTTAAAAAGATTTTAATGACATAATGAGGATGATGATAATGATTTAACACTGATAAATTTCAAAAAACATAATTAAAAAAAAAAAAAGTATGGCTTGGTATTAGGGTGACCATATTTAAGAAAATAAAATACAGGACAAAAACATTATTTTGAAAAACATAAATTAACATAATGAAACTAAATTGATACTTTTTAAATTTTCTTCAAATCCTTTATTCATGCATATTTTATACTTTACTTTCTAAAAAAACTTGTTGATTCATTTTAAGATTATAATTGATCTAATGGTATCCAAAAGATTTCTAGATTCTTACATTATTTTATTCAATAATTTCATTTTAAAAATTTTGAATCAACAATAAGTCAAAAAACGGGATTAATATGGGACAGACTTGAAATTACAGGACAAAAATCGTCCTAAGAGAAGTTTGTCAGGATAACAGGACACAGAGCCGAAATAAAGGACAATCCTGTATAAAACAGGATGTATGGTCACCCTACGTTAAGAAAAGTCTTTTGATGGATATGAAGGGTGAAATAGTTAAGTAGAGTTGTTATTTATTATTTGGTAATATAGGTGTATTTTACCTATATCATAACGTATAAAACCAAGTAGCGTCTTAAATTTTTCAGAAATTGAATACTGAACATACTTCAAAAAATTAATTTTTGATATTGCGTAGCTTTTGAAAAAAATTTGAATCAAATTGTTAAAAAAAAATCAGAAAATAAAAAATAGAATAATTATTTGAATCGAGTACTTCTGTATCATGATTAAAGGCTGGAATAACAAAACAATAATTCGTTTTAACAATATTGTAGCGGTTTAAACATTATTCATCGTATACTGCTTATTGTTATTAGAAATTAAAACGTAATTAATTTTTTACGTTTATCATTGTTAGAAATTTAAACGTTATTCGACTTTTGTGTTTAACGCGATTGTCATTTTAAACATTATTAATTTTTTATAAAATTAATCCTGTAGAAACTACAATATATATAAAAAAAAAAGATGAAAATTAATTATAATATTTTATCATCGCTTTTTGTTTTACAACTATTTTCGTTTTTTGATATGTTCCATTTTATGATTATTTAATTGTTTCGTTTATCGTATCGTTATGTTTTGTTTTTTTTTGATTTACCTACATTTTCATTTATTGTTCTGTTTTGTTTAGTTGTGTTTTAAAATTAACGTTTACTGCTTTTTGATACGATAAAAATGTATGTAGAGTGGAATGTATGAGGCAAGTCCGTTTATATAAGAATATGCGTGTATTTTTCACTACTTGAAGTGGAGGCTAAAGATACCACGACATGAGTTGTACACAGCATCACGTGTTGTACGATATATACAGTGGTGTATTGTCACTATTTGTCATTGATAACAACGTTTTGTTCAATAGATTTTGTATAACATTTTAAACAAATGAATATACTCTAATTTTTGTGAAATATTTCTTAATATTATCTAATTAATGAACTTTTGTTATAAGTACGAATTTTTATATAACAATTTGTTTTATACCTAATATTATCAACGTTATGATTATGGAATGGTAATATGGTCTATTTAATAGGTTTGAAGAGCCTAAGTATGAGAAACTATCAGAGGTCATGGTCAAAAATTTGCAAAAAAACAAAATATGTTGTATGATGAAAGAGTATTTGTTTTAGGAGCTGAAAATAGATTTATGTCAGAAACGAAAATTAAGTTAAATATTACATTGTATTAGGATTATCACTAACGGTAATGACCTGACGTGTAAGAATAATTTACAAATCGCCCCCCACCCCCTTGATGGAGCTTCAAATACGCCACTACGACAGCTTTACACGCACCGTCGTGAAATCATGCTCATAATATCTGTGCAGTGAAAAAACATTGTAAAATATACGATTTATATAAACCATACTGATGCTCGCGTCATGACTCGTCGGCGATTGAAATTTATAGTCCGCGCTGGAGTGTAATTTCAAATTTAGAACGCATAATGCGCGTGTCACGGAGCATTGACAGCGTTAATGTGGATTTACGATAATTTCGCTGTTTTCGAGTACGCGCGATATTCGGATATTTATAAATCACATATTATTATAAACGGCTTATGTGAAACTGAATAGTGCAAGTTCAATAACCATATTGTAATGTGGTACGGTGGTCGAGGTATAACTAATCACAATATTAATTAACCGAGAAATGGTTATGTTCCTTGTTAATAAGTTTCCAGTTTTTATCAATAAAAATACTGGTTTAGTGTAAAAATCTTTAATAGTAAATGAGATCATGCTGAGAGCTATTATTATACTCACAGAGAAAATAATATTGTTTCAAGCATAGGTATCACTATGGGGTATAAAAGAGTACCTTAAAATTTTTTTTGAGGTAGTGATACTATCGTTTTCCAACCCATAAAAATACCAAGTACTAAAATGAAATAAATTTTTTAAAAAACTGATTATTATAATACAAACTATAGTATTTCCCTAATTTGTTTTCTAAATTATATTATAATTAAATTGAAATTATGTAAATATTGATTCTTTACACTTTATACGCTATCAATAGATTGGACCAAACAAATTAAAAAAATATAGGTAAGCTACGAATATTACTACTTTATTTTTATTTTTGGAAGAAAAATTTGGCCACCCAAATTACACTTATACATAATGTTACTGAAAAAACGTTTAGCCAACCCTAAATAATGACTCTAGTGACACCAATGATTTCAAGTATACGTATTTAGGCATAATGTTTTATTAACGTCGAACTCGTACAAGAGTTTTCCGGAAACGAAGGACTCCAAAGCTCACACTGGATAGAAAATGACGCGGGAAAAAAATATGACGGTTCGTATACATTCAAAATAACGGTTGACGAATTTACAGACGAGAAAACAACAGCGCCATGCAGTCTGATACAAAATATTCTATCGACGACACGCGGTCTGACGCGAAATATTCGAAAGACAATAACAACGATACTATACTGTTATTATAATATTATAATAGCTGTTCTTGGCAAACGAAATTCACGATTGTTGTGCGCCAATAAATCAACCGGTCGGTTCATTTTGCATCTCGAAAACTAATTTCAGTATATATTTCAATACAGATTTGCCGCGATAATTAATGCGCCCTTCCACAAGCCACTTTAAACGCTACCACCACCCCAACGCGATTGTTTCTCGCCTCGCTCCTCGTTAAACGCGACTCTGGAACCAACGTAGCCTGCGTTGACGCCTGCGGCGGGTTTCTCGGAAATAAATACGGGGAGTAAATTGTCACGGGGAAAATGATAATTATAATAATTATTACAGTGATTTTGCGCCCGACCCTCCGTAATATTCACCGTGATACTTAGTATATACAGGTCGGAATGCCCTGTAGATTGTCATGCGGCAGTGGATAAAATCCGACTCGTGTCGGCGCGGCGGGATGAGGTGCGAATGAAAAGTTTAAAACAGGTGCTCCTTCTAAGAAATATATATATATATATATGTATTGTATAGCAAACGAATACAAAACTTTTTTTATTACACCATAAACGGATTAACAACGTATGCGTTGGTGAGAGTGCACGCACAATAATGTCTTTAATAAGCAATAACGTCTATGTAGTAAACACTCGTTTGTTTTTATCATTATTATTATTTTTTTTTTTATTATCATTCGACGCGGCGTTCCGTCGGATCATTATCGACCGCCGATGTGATAGTTGAAATATTTCACTCCAATGCATGTCGTCAACAGTGATCAACTTTTTCACAAACTCAATAAGTGTAGGTTTCTTGTTAACTCCAATATCACAGATATCGACTGAGATCCGTTTACACTACAACAACTTCCTCCCCTGCGTTTATACGCACATTGTGATTTCATTGAATGCGATATAGTATAGTGATGAAGTTCAGAAAATAATGCACTCATATAATATGTACATATAGAATGCAAATGCGTTTTCCATTGCAATAAATCCTGAGATAATGAATAAAATCAAATTCTGTTTTTTTTTTTTTTTTTCTAGATTTTAAATAGAGCGAAGAAGCTAGTCTTTTTACAATGATGTTTATTTTTTATTTTTATTTTTTGTGTGTGTATCTATACTCGTTTTCGTATAAAAATATTTGCTCAAATGTTTCAACAAACAACAATTTTAAAACCATTTGGCAGAAAATGGTCATGACCAGTTTCCGTCAAATAATTTTCTGGCAACACGAACGGTTTTATATATATTTTTTCAATACCAACGACATTTTGCGTCGAACGCAGACCGAAATAGAACAACGACGTGTCAATTCTCGAAATAACCATTGATCACTCACACTTATAACGCGTCGTCATTACGGTCTACCAAACTCGCATGTCAATAATTATTTCTCGTCGAAAAAAAAAAAAAAAACATTTGAATAATTGCAGTAGTCAGACGATAGCGTGTCTGCGGGCGATCACCATCTTCACTTTTATTTTCTATTCTCAAGATAGGCAGGGCCGTATTTAAAATTTTTGTCCGTGAATAACAATATTTTGTCACCCCTATTCCCATCATAATGTATACAGTGGCATATTTAGGGGCAGGCTAAGTAGGCTGGAGCCTAGGGCGGTTTTTTTTAGGAGAGGCGGCTTTTTTTTTTGAAGAATTAAGAGTTTTTTGGTAAATGTATTTTAATAAATTCTTTATAAACACAAATAGAAATAGTATTGAAAAAAGTTATAGAAATATAAGAATATACCCGTCAATTGTGTTATTTATTTCGATTTCTACTTGAATATTTATAATAATATAATATTTAGGATTTATATTAAGTAAGGAGAGACGTTATAAGAAGTAAAATTAGCGAAATATGCTCAACATAAATTGAAAGTATTCATTAAAAAGCTAAAAATATACATAATTAAACACTAAATATGAAAAAAAAATATGGTATTTTATTTTTATGAATATTTTTAAAATTAATTTGACTATAAATTTATATTCTGATACATCATAATTATTATATAAAAAACTAAATGTATTGTACTCGTAAATAAAGAAGAGGGTGAGGAATCAATAATTTCCGAACACTGTTGAAAATGCCAACTTATCTGACAATGGCAACTTGTTTATCAATGTTTGACGTAACATGTCTATTTTGAAGAGATTTAATATCAAATTTGAGAAATGTGTATACAAAATTTTTAAAAGAAAAGTTCTGATCAATTATAGTTGTTTCCATAGTTGCTCTGGTGAAGGGGAGGGTTGCGTTAGATTAATTTAGCCTACGGGCGCCAAAAATCTAAATACGCCACTGAATGTATAAAATTTCAAAGAATTCCGTGTATTTTTAACTACTTAACCTAAGCAGCTCGCTGCGTTCGTAAATAACTTATGATATTATATTTTTTTAGTCACATTAAAATATTGACGCCCCTCTTTAGTGATCGGAGGGGCTATAGCTCTCCCGAACCACCCCTTAAATAGGGCCATTATGATAGACATGATATAATATAATTCGTTTCGATTTTAATTTAAACAAATCGTTGTGGGAAGGAGAGTTGGGATGGATGGGGGAATGTCAAGTACATTATTGAAATAGTTGAACAATAATCTTAACCCGCAGCGGGTTGTAATCGGTGTCTTCGGACGTAGCAGATTCGCGGGTTGTACACGGATTGTACTACGAGGGAGACGATTCGAATGCACGCGTGGACCGAACTGTTTGATATTATCGACCCAAGTGTGCACCGGTGTAATATGTGCATACATGTATGGTAATTCTTACAAGGGTTTTGAGTCGATTTCGTATGTACGCCGCGTCTGGTTTTCCGTACTCAACGACGCGATTTTCCTTCCGATACTCTGCCGTTTTATATTACGCATATACGGACACCGTATACGAGTTTGAATCGCGCGGTCCGGCGGTAACCGTAATAATATCGCCTCTGATACCGTTTTATATTTTATGTGCCAAGTTTTTCTAGCGATCTGGATCCAAATTATTAAGGGTCGATCGTTTGGCGCCGCATGGCGTTTTTTGAAGAATAATTTCTAACACTCGTCGGCAACGGAATAAATCAGTATAGTCAAACCATATAGTCAAACAATGAAAAATAAATTGTGCCGTTTAAAATATTTTAAATCGGTATTTACCTATATTTTGTTGTTATGAAATAAATCTTTTTATACGTCTTTATGATTTCAATTTTTGGTAAATTTGTTTTACATATTATATTATTAAGTTACTAATACTACTGATAATTATTTTATTTTAATTTTTTATTAACGTTTGCGTGTTTGACGAGAGTTATTAAGAATTTCTCTGAATGAAAAATGAAAAATACAATTTTACGATGGTAGACAAAATCAATTTTAGTTATTTTTTGGTTACATTACAGTTATTGAATAAAAATAAATGTTATCAAATATATTGTCTGGCTTATGCGCATTTTGTTCGGTACATCGTTTAGTGTTATATTTTATATTTAAATAACTCACTCATTTTATATTATATATTTTATTATATTATAACATTGTTATTATTTAAAAATTTTTTTTATTTTTCATCTTAATGTTTTGATCAAGAGGGTATTTTTTTTTAATTTTAAATTCCTTTCGAGCAGAATTTCTTTTCGCATGACACGAATTTCTATCGATCCGATTTCACATAACTATAATAATTTTATACAATATATACATATATAGTAATAACAATAATAATACAACGTTATATCTCGTGTCTCTCGAGTGTTAGCATTTTATTTTTTTGTTTTTATATTCTTCCACATACCAAATATCGGTACGTATTTGCCGTTTGAAATTCAAGACACCGTGAATCCAAAAGGCTTCCGTTTGTCAAGATGAATACATATCATATTTTTATATCGCGCCAACGACAGTTATTGTGAAACAACGGATATAATAATATGTACGTACACACAAGTGCAACATACACACACGCACACATTTACTATAATACACATACACACGCACAAACGTAATACGCACACACACGAAACTCACCGTTTCCCGGTAAATTGGTTATAATATAATATTACGACCCGACCGGAGTAGAGAGTAAATGTCTGTTATCGTGTGTGTGTGTGTGTGCGTATTTCACCTCTCGTATATACGTGGTGTTTTATCGATCAACGTACTGTTGTTGTTATAGTAGTAGTTGTTGTTGTTTTTCTTTTTTTTACCAGCTCGCAAATCTTCCGGAGCAAAACGTTTCCGGGACACGCAATATTTTACGGACACGTGTTCTGCGCGCACAATAGAACCGGACGATACGAAAACCTTTGTCCACTGTGTCCGCGCCGGCGTGTGTAATATTTTCGTCGTTATTATTATTATTATTATTATTATTATTATTTTTTAATCTAAAGATAACCGTCCGCTGGCGGATCCGCACGCCATATTATACAAACAAATACACACACACACATACACACACACACACACACATATTCGTTACACGACGCATACAGTATAAATTCCGAGATTCGAGAGATTTGCGTTGGCACAATTACTTCTATATCGATTACGAGGGGTTATATTTTTATGAAACTCGCAGTTTCCTACTGGGGAGACACACGTGCCTGTCAGTGGAACTCTAAGTGAAAAGCCTGACGAACGGCAACACCGTGTCGTTTGATTATACCAGTGGGGTAATATTACTGCGAATATACTACGAGTATGTATTTTTATTTATATACAATGACAGTTGTGACGGAAGCGACCGTCAAACGCGAAATTCGGGCAGAAACGTACGGAAAAAGATAACAATGCGTTGTATTATAATAACGATTGTTTCAAGGGTTGGTGACATTATTGCATTTTTATCGCGCTAGCACCGTTCCAGTTGAAAAAAATATTCAAATAACTCCGAACAGTTGACGTCACATTTCAACTGATTTTTTATGACTATTGGTAATAGTTGAAAAATAACGACGTGCATCTTCGACTTTATTGCCACGTACTACTGACAGCACACAACCGTCTTTGTGAGGCACGTGGTGATTCGAGCGCTCCATTCGGCACCACAAACCGATCTATGTAAAGTGGATGATATTATTTTTAAAATCAAAACAAGACAGGAAGACGTACGGGTTTTGTTAGTAGAACAATCCTACCATAAACAAACCTGAACTATTCTGGTTCAGGATAGAAAGACATACGTTGTTGGTTTGATTTTCAACGTAATTCCCTACTCACTACGCTTTGGTCGTAGAACCGTAATCCAGTTGTCTTCATATTTTTTGGACCGAGGGTACGGTCACTGAAGACTTGACGAAGCTCTTCGTTTAAAAAGCAAACGTGATTTTTATAATGCAACACAAACCTACACAAACTCAAGCCTGCCAACGCATTTGAATTTGCCCGCCAGAAGTAGAATATACTCCATGTATGTAAAAATTAAATACCACGGTTGGTTAAAGTTACCTCATAATTTAGATTAAATATTATTATCGGCATCAGATTTATCAACAAACGTTGAAAATATATTAGTTAATAAGCCCCTCCATATGTCACACTGAAGTTTTTTCTCTTTTGATACTATTACAATATACTATGCGTTTTAAAGCTTTGTTTGATGCAAATGCATATCTACTCATATTACAGAAGAATCATAAGTGTAAGCAAGTCTTGTTCACAAGATGGCCCGTCATATAAATTAGCACACACTTTCAAAATAAACTGAACAGCCTTGATACAACAGTGTTCCATGGACTTTGTACAGTAATAATATCAACGGAAAAAAAAATAAAATATATATATATATATATATATATAAGTCACACGCGTGTTTAAGACGAGATAAAACAAGTAAGAAGTTTGGATGTAAATGTTGATTATGATGAACTGTGTGAATACGTCAATTAAATTAAATACGTCATAGCTTACGTTCTCACGTTAATTATGTCTTAAGGAAATCATGGATGGCCGTTTATAGTGATGGACAGACACACGCGTATTACATACACTCCGACACTCGTTTATAATAACGTTAATAGCTATTTCGTATGGTGTAAGCATTTTTCTAATGTAATATATCAGCTTAATTTTTGATTTTGAAACATTTCGCAAGAAAAACTTTAGTTTTGTGATGTGATGCGAGTAAATTGTATATGAGAATATCGTATATCTAACGCAAGAATGTCATAATATAAAATGAATTGGAATATATTATAATTAATGTTATATTAACATCATGTTTAACATAATAAATGTGGTATAATCTGTAGACCGACACCAAAAATCGATATCTGAGTGACGTAAAATACATCAAAGACTTTATAATACGTTTTGAAATTGAATATTCAATGTGGAATAATGGTGTATTTATATCACAGGTCAATCGCGTCCGACAGCGATGTAAAGCATTTTAAATAACACAAACCGCAGAACGGATTTTTACGAAAAATCGAGAGCTTAATTTATATTATAACGTATGATTCATAGTGATTTCTTTGAATTCAGGCGGTGGTAGAACGTTTAAATTGTCTAGACTAGAAGTTCCTAAACTTTTTATGGGTATGACCGATTTTGGGAATTTTTTTTGATTTTGACACCTCACAACAATAATGAAACGTTCATTTTTTTTTTTTTTTTGCATGTTGAGTAACCAATGAGGGGCGTTGTTTGAGAGATGCAAATGCATTTCATGATTTTTTAAAACATTTAAAATTAAGATGCAGATAATTTTGTAGAATTAAGAGTATGAGGAAAACCTTTGCTGGTTGAAACTTTTGGACTAGTATTCTTATACATAAGAAAAAGTGTATATGTAAAAAAAATAAAAATATACATCATTCTAAAAATATTGGCTTTTTCATTTTGTTTAGAGTCTAAAACAGTATTTCATACTTAATTGTTAATCAAAAGATTTTTCTTTAATTGTTATTATTTATTTATTAAAAAAAATATTTAATATTTTTATGATATGTACATACATACATACATAAATTAATAATAATAATAACAATAATAAATGATTTTAATTGTTAATTATTGTTGAAACATAGGCAAAACCTGTTTCATAGAGATTGATTTTTAATTAAAAATATATGTATATATATATATATATTTCTATATACAAATATTTAACGCAACTCACAGTGTCGGAACCTCTGATCTATACTGTAGAAATATCCACTCACCAACAACAGCCAATTTACCATGTACCTGTACGGTATAGGGAAGGGTGTTAACACCCGAAACGCCTCCTTCACGGGTAAATCGCTCATACATAATGTTTTTTTACTCGTATTACACGAGGGTTACCGTATAAGATGCAACGTGTCTATATGTAGGAGGTAATTATATTATTTAATGGTAGCACCCCTGCCATATCGACTATGAGTTTCTATAGGTACTAAAAATTCTCATTAGCATTGAAATTATGGTCACAGTGATATTTGAAATTGTGTGGGTATAATTATTAATGAAAAATTACCTTCGATTGATGATAAGATCCGTTGTCAGTGAAGACATTAATTAAGATTCACTGAAAATGTTTTTCCGTATTATATGTACTCAGTTTTGTTACCCGATTACATTTGTACGGAAACTCAAAGAATGAAAAACTTCAGATTTCAATTCGGTTGTTGATGAGCTAATGATTAACCATTTCCGAATTAACTTAATATCTGTTATAAGGTACCACATCACGTAGATATTAGTTTTACATCGGGATTTCATTTACACAAATTGCACACACGTTTTAAAAAATAACGCGATACGTGTTTAATAAAATTTGTTTATCCTTTTTTATCGACAAATGAGAGGATTTATGATAACTATTTATTATACGTTGATATTTAGGTACTTATATACAGTATTTATGACTATAATTTTATACCGTTTTAATGGATATATTTTTCCTAATATTATCTTATAATATTGTGTACAATAATGCCTTCATACCATGGTTGCATTAAAAGCAGTTCTTATTGATAAAAAAACAAAACCATGTATTATTTGTTTTAAACATTTGTTTATTGTTTTTCTTGTTGTAAACAACCAGACATATATTTTTTATTTAAAACTTGCTTAAAACATTTTTAAAACTTAAAAAAACTTATTTCCAATAATCTGAATTCAAAGATGAAAACTTAGCAACCAAACAGCAGGTGAAATATTTAATTATTAATAGATTTAATTTTTAAAATTGTATTAATATTTTAAAATTTAATAATACACAGAAAACTGATAAATAAACTTGATGTTGAAAAAGCTTACACATTAGCTACTGGTTTTCGCGCAATTTAATTCGAGTATTTATTTATTTTTTTTAATTTTTTTTTTTTTTTATTATTTAGTAAAACTAAGCACCTAAAAAGCGAAGAGATATCTAAGACCAAAGCACACAAGAGATTGGGTATAAATAGAGATTTATCAACAAATTAATATATCAGAAATTGTGTTATAATTTAGTTCAATGTATTCATGCAATTTATATTTTACAGTTATTAATGAATTTCTTTTACTATTTTATTTTACAAAATGTATGGTAAAAATAATAATATTATAATATACACGAATTATGAAATTGTAGAATCTAACAGCTAGATAGTTTTTATTAATTCCCATTTTTTTTTTTCAAATAGCGAAGACTACTTATGCTTATCATTTATAAATTAATTATGTTAGGCAATAAAAAAATGTATGTTAATAGTTTATTGCATTTTAAACTGTGTATTAAAATGTATGTTTAAAAGTAGTTTAAAACACATTATTTTTTAGTTTGTATAGTTTAAAACATACAATATGTACTCATATGATTTATGTAACTATAATTGCATTGATTTAAATTAAACGAGTATGTTTTATTTTTTTTTTGTTTCAGGTAATATTGCCGCAATACGAGTTTTCTATAATATGAAACAACCAAGTCTGTATCGAAAATTATTACAACAGAAACATCTACCCGGAATCACGGTTTTGTTGTGTTATTTGAGTATTTACATGTATTTTTATTACAATTTCAATAATGAGATTATAAATAAATTTCAAATTATGAAAAAATTTAATGTATATAATATATACTCGTATACACGTCATGTTAAATTAACTGCAGTTATAAACAAACGTACATAATTCTATTTCAGTACATGTTCCTTAATTTTGTTTCTATTTCAAAAGAATTTGTTTTGTTTTTCGTTAGTTTACCACAAAAAAGAGAAAGATTTGGTGTATATAAAAGTTGTTTGGCATACCATAAATTGTGTTGGCCAATCAGTGAAAGCTTTCGTATTGTATAAACTATTTTCTTATAAAATTTGCTCTACAAACGATGGTTATGCTAATACGCCCTCATTCAATATGGGGAAAAAGTTATTCATGCAAATTAAACTATACGTAGTATTTGAATTTTCTCTACCTCTAATAATGTATTATATCTATAGAATCACTAAACATAATATTATTATTTATTACGAATGAGATTTTAACCAGGTACCGTAAAATTTATTACAAGTAAAATGTAGGTAGTAGAAATCAACAGCAAAAAGAGTAATTTGATTCAAAATATAATTTAACTGTTGGATTTTTCGACATAATATTACTAACGCAAAAAATAAAAATATCAATGGAAAACGACGATATTATTTAGTAATTTTATTTATCGTTTTTTTTTTTTTTTTTATTATTATTATTTATGATATAATTTTTTCCTTTTTTCTTTTTTTTTTTTTTTATCGCTATCAAACAGTTAATAATAACAGAGTTAATAAAGCCAGAAAAAATATAAATTGAAAATTCGCGAAAATATTTGCTGTTACTAATAAATATCAGCTCTTGGCACCAGCTGACGCAAAATAGCCTATCCTTTAAATAAGCCATTGATAGAATCGCTTAAACTTAACATACGTATGAAGGTATGCACATTTTTCCTCAAATCACTTTGAGCTGTCATTTTATAAAACGCAGTGCGATAACGTGACGTTATAAAGAGTTTTATCAAATTTCATTTGTAATCAAGTTTGCCTGCACGGTTTAACCATTTATGGTTTAATAACTTACCGTATTGTAATGTAATTTCCATGATAAGGATATTTTCTGATCCTTGGGAATCGAGATGTATACGCGTCACGTCTGAAAAAAGGTTTTCGGAAGTAATTAACGCAAACCCTGTTTTAAAGATATTCGGGGGGAGGGAGGTCATTCACAGCTATGGTGAGTAGTGGTAATCAAAAAGGGTTTTTGTATTTCAAATATTTCAGCAAATTTCAAGGAGTATAACAATTTTTATTTGGTCACTTCTCTGTGGTATCATAATTCGTCGACGATGAAAGGAATTTAATTTTCTGGAACCTATTCATTAACACACAAAAATTAATTTGAAATTTGCCTGCACATATGTTTTTTTACCATTTCACAATGTAATAATGTTTATAATTGTAGATAAAAACACGGTGGTAGATGAAAAAATACAATGAAATATAATTAATGAACGAATATTGCTGTCCATTCTAAACGGAACAATGTGCATATTTTTTCTTGAATAATACAATTTAATATAATGATAACAACGCTGTTAACACAAAACCGACAAGTCTACACAGTCTGTGGCGATCGTGTGTTATTATAATAATAATTGTGGGCGAAATTCCGGACGATTTTGTTAACCGGAATAGGATAAATAAATAATAAAAAACGACGATTACAAGAAAAATAATGATAATAATAATAATAAAATATAATTATCGAGTCGCGCGCTCTTAAGTGCGATGTGGCGCGAGGGGGTTGGGCGTGAGGAGTAAAAACCATTAAACTGAAAACGCAATAGTAATAATAAATATAATACGGTACCGGTTATCTCTCTCTCTCTCGCTCTTTCTCTTTCTCTCTTCTTCGTTTTATATTTGTCATGGAATTTTCGAATGTCAGAAACAATCGTTAGCAACCACCGCAGAACGATTAATTAACGCAAACAAACCATCTTGACCTCTGAATATTCATTAAACAAAAAAAATGAAATGTCCGCCGCCTCTCGTTCACGCCGTCGCCGTTGCCGAGGCCTCCACCACTTCCACTGTCAGGTAATTAGAAACGATGTACTATTCTCCATTGCCGCCGCCATCAAATTTCCCGTCTCTCTCTCTCTCTCTTTCACTCTCTTTATTCTCTATCTTTCTTTCTCTCTATCTTGTCCGTTACGCGTATTCCCTCCACGTGTATCTCCTCCATACCAATCGAATACCCTTTTTTCTAATTATCGATAAATATTATTCAAAGTGTGAAGTTCCATCGTTATGACAAAGTCTGTCCGTTGAATACGTGTTTTTATACGCAATGTAATTAAGTCACCCGTTCAACGACGGAACTCTGGAATTACAGTTGCGGTACATTTTGTGTTATATAGAATATTATAAAGAATGATATTATATTATTTACTCGCAAAATAACCGTGGTAACAGTCAATATAATATAATAGTATTACTAATAACAACAATGAGACTATTTGACGAATAATACTGTGAAAATATTTTATAATAATATAAAATATAATATTATAATTAATCACAATAACGTAACAATGACGCCGGAGACGACGGGACTGCGGTGACGGGCACGGTGGCAAGATCAAAGACGAACTTATATTATTATTGTATACACCTTAGTGGACGCGTATCGACCAGTTTTTGAATTCTGTTCCATATTTTATTCGAATAAAACACAATGTTATTCTTTATTGAAATGCCCTTTATTTATTTAAAATTTTACAATTAAAAAATAAAATAAATTACGAAATAATTATATTCCTATACATTTTTGTTGGCCGTTAGATATGCTCTGAGGATGATAATCTAAAATTTAAATACGCACTGTAGAATCTATTGAATACTTTAATCATCTGACTGTTTAGATCAAGTGACACTAATCAATAACCACGGTTTAAGATGTGCGAGCATATGATAATATACACATTATTACAGATGAAAAAAATAATGATGGAGATGTTGGTTTTAAGTTCATTTTATCAACCTTGTGTAAAAAACGCTAGGTGAAAAAAAAATACTTAAAGGTAAATGTGTGATTTAAGGTAGAATCTAAGTAAATGGTTTTATGTGTAAAATGAACATTTAAGCGATTATTCTAAATTTAATAAAAATTCGTTACTTACCTTTGTATTTGGTGATTTAAGTGGGAAATTGTATAATAAAACTAGGTATTTGAATAATAATATAATCACACACACAATCACACACGCGTACACACACAATTTATTATAGAGTACTAACCCAACATTAAATAACATGTTATTAAACAAATTTGTTAAATATAACCTAATCCACAACTAAGTTCCACTCAGAATCGTTTTATTGGAGAAACGATTTATCGTATCTGTAAAATTTAATACACACATGTATACATATCCAGTTTTTTTATATTTTTTCTGTCAAACAAATTTCGTATGAAAATAATTTACCGAAATTCTCGAATAGTAACAACAGTAGTCTCTCTGATCCGATCATCGGGGTATGGTACATAAGGCCGAATCCCACTAGGCCGAACACTAAAGAGCCAACTCCATATGGCCGAATTTCAAACAGCCGACATAATGAAGGACCGAATTAATGAGACCGAATTTTCAATAATACCGGGAAAAAAATATAATAAATGAGGTCTTGAGGATGTGGAGGTAAATAAAACAAACCGATGTGCTCGGCTTGCTGTGTAACTGGGGGATATTTTGGGTTGACAGTCGGCAATTGCATATAGGTTCTTTATATATCACATTTCTTAATATTTAATTTTTTTTCAATTTGACAACTTTTCGGTCATTGTCAAAATTTGGCCAAAAAGTTTTCGGCCCGTAGACTTGTCGGCCCTTTGGATTCGGCTAAATAGTTGTCGGCTAAATTAATTCGGCCCATTGTCCATCTCTCGGTCATCGGTATTCACAGTCAGCGGTCACCTACTGGCTTGGTGAGTTTTTCCATTTTTACTCATTTTAACCTTTTAACTCCCTTAAGGGTGTTTTGTAGAATACATTGCCTTGTAGGGTCTTTACATCATCAAAATGAAACTACTAACAAAATTATATAATCATAGCTTCGGTGGTTTCGGCTAGGCGATTTTTCCATATTTATCCCTCTTACGCCATTTAACCTCCTATGCGAATTGGATTTTTGAAAAAATAAATACATATATATATATATATATATTATGTTTACATGGTTACTGTGTTTATTACCTGTCATAATCATTTAAGTGGTTTATATCAAACTTTTCGCTAACATTATCAATAGCAACCAAATAAACAATATTATTATTATTACTGCGACCAGCGGCAAAATAAAAATAAAATGACCATTAAAATATTCAATATTATTTACACATAACTAAAATATAATTCAACCAATTCCATTGAAATTTATAAATACATGTAGCCTGTGTTTTTGTCAATCGATTGATAACTCATTTTCACAATTTGGTCCATTTATTTGACCAGTAGCCTTTAATAAAATATAATAACAAAATATTTTTTCGGTTTAAATGAGAATTTCTGTCTATACATGGCGTACGATGATTTTTTATTTTTATTTTTTGTTTTTTTATTTAGCTAGTGACACTACAATGTCGAATCACTGGATATTTGTAATTTTGTGTTCATAATAGGTATAACGGCACTCCACTTACTTTCCAAAATATAATAAAATCAGTACAATATCCTTTAAGAAAAGGAAATATTTTCGAATAGCAAAATATGTTTTAATCGATATTTAAATAAAATACAATTCTTTTTATACATTTATATACATATATATATATATATTATATTTAATACAATTTTAAAATTAGATACAGTATAACTTTAAGTTGTAAAGATTTTTTTTAATTGAAATCTTTTAATTAATTACAATAAATAAAATTTATTAATTAAAATAGAAAATTTGTTTTTTTAATTACATAGATAAAAAACAAAATAATAAATTGTGATAAAATAGCTAGACATAGATTATCAAATATAAAGTTGAACAAATTTTTGTTAGCTATATTAATTATTATAAGTACACCTACTTGTCTCATTTTTAATTAATTTGAACTTAAAAATTTATTCAAGTAGTAAAAGTCTAATAGTTTTCATAAATAGGGATAAATGTTATGCAGCTTACCCACTTAATTGTAGGGTTAAACGTCCATATACCATTATCACAATATTATGCTTGTACATATATTTATGTTTCATGATTATTCCTCCTCTTCGACATTAAAGAATTCATACATAGTCCTTTTCCACATTTCGGTTGTTTAACCTGTTCCAAGAAATAAAACTAATTGTCAAACAAGCCAAACGAACAACTATTCGTATATAAAACGCCGAGTTTTCTTAGACGTGTCATTAAAAATGTATGCAATGAGTAAGGTCCATTAAGCCACCTTTGTTAGTTGCGATTGTCTTGTTTTATAAAGTGATCAAAGCCAAGTAAATAAATGTATATTTATATTCAAAAACAAGTGGACTCTTTTTCGTAAGTTTTAATGTCTCCCTCCATCCCCACCACCAACACAAGACTTACCGAACACTGGCTGTCTCACCAAACGGTCGAGGGCCTCAATATTAGACTTCCGTACGTGGTACTCGTTCATTAGTTAATTATTAATAATATTAATTAGTGAGAATGGAGTCGGGAATTTCGACATCAATTTATAATTTATATGTATCTAAGTACCCCTATACAACTGCTCTAGTTATGAAAACCAAGAACAAACTCGGGAACAACTTTGAAGAATTGCCCTAATGTCAGCCGTTCAATTACTGAACTCTCAGCAATACATTTGATTTTTTCTACTGCAAAGCGTATGTATTCTGCTAATCCGAAACGCGTTTGAAACATTTTATATTTTATTATTACACGTGGAATTGACTGTCTCGGGTTTTCCATAAAATTTTCGTCGTATTAAATTTCATGTTAGTATTATATTATCAATTCTTCCAAGTTTAAAGGGCAGGTAATCTTCGTACATTTGAACTACGAGGCAGTGTAGTCTCGAGGCCCTGGAAAGTATTAGGCTTCTAGGCCTCTGAACTCGTAATAAATCGATACTCATTAATTTATCAAAAAAAAAAAAAAACACATTTTTAACATTTTATAGGATATACTAATGCGACAACTTCCCACCAAATTGAGTTCTTAAATAATTATACATAATTAGAGGCTTCTTAATTTTAGATACCCATTAATTGTACAAAGAAGTTCAATTCATTTAAAAAAAAAAAAAAAAGGAAAACGATAAGTTCTTTGGAATAAAAATAGAATTTACATGATAAAAAAGGGTAACATAACAATAACAATATAAATGTTAGTATGATAAAAATTATTTTTTGAGCTTTAAAGGACACAAAAATAAATTTGGTTACGACTGGTGAAAGTATAAGCAAATTACGTAACATCTTTTCTTCTCTTTTTTTTTTTTTGTATTTTATATAGAATATAACTTTATAGTACTTTTTTTCCAATATATTTGCCTCGATTATCGTTCACATTGCTAAATCTATCAAGCATTATATATTGTACAATAAAGTTCATTTGAAAGATTTTAAATACATTTTTTCTTTTGAAAAAAACATTTTTTACTGGTGTGGCAGACTTTCCATCGTTGAATAAAATTACAATTAAACTGCTGTATTACGAGAGTAATAGACAGAAAAAGTAAATGCAATAAATGAAAAAACTTGTCTCTAAGATATCAATGCAAATTATTATAATTATTAATTAATACTGAAATTATATTTTATACTTACATTAGTAATTACTAATTTTTACTGGAATATCAGAGCTAAACATTACCAATTATTCTCAAAAATAAATTATATCGAACCGACACTAAAATAATTATTTATACCTACCTGTAAAAGTAAAGATAATTAATCCAACCCATATTTACACATTTATTTTTTTATTAACATAATATGTTAATCTGTACAAATTAATACTTCCTTACAAACCGGAAATTATTAAACATCAATTTATTGTTTAAATTTAAATGATTATATTTAAAAATCTACTGTATCTATTATTAAGGTGTCAAAATATTTTGATTATTAACTTGGCAACTATTTATATTTTATGTTACGATTTTCATTGCTTGAACTACTATTTATTTTTTATTCATTGTGTAAAATATTATTTAAAATAATCGAAAAACCGAAGCCCTTTGAAGCGTAAGATTCTGAGTGGTTTCTCCTTGTGCCTGTTAATAGAATGACACTATTATGAGAGCAAGGTGAAAGCTGAAGAAATAATATTATAACGCTAGTAATTAAAAGTTGCGTTGAATAAATTCAGTGATGACGTGTTATATATTTTTAATTAGACATTTTTCTTGATTTTTCTGTGAAAACCACAACGACACTACACAATATCGCAGCAGTAACGAGTTGTCAAACAACGCTCCCGTAATTACTGCCACAGACAAAATTAATTCCGCTAACCTGTATCTACGTAAAAATATAACCAACTACTTTAATCGCTTTGTACAAAACGCGAAGTTGTTGTAGTTCAAGAAGTCGGTGTTCCATTGATACATGTGCATTATAAAAGACGAACAAACTTCACACCATGGGTGTAAATTTATATTTTCATAAAGTTTGTATGAAAAAAAAATAGTTTAAAAGAAATTTTCGACAAATTTTGAACAGTTACCCCATATTTTGGAAATAAAATTCATAATTTCACAAAATTATCTCTTAAAGTACTACTTTTATTTTATATTCTCTACGAAGTCGCACATTATAGTTAATAGTAATTAATAGAGCCGTTTCAAGTAAAACTTGTTTTACATTTTCCGCCTCACCCTTTTGATCAGACCCCACAGATCAGTGTGCGCGACAATACAAATCAGTTTTTTTTCTAATCTGACGACGATCGGCTTGCTATTAAGAATTTTGGAATTTAATTGGTTTAACAGGGCGAAAAAAAGTTATGAGATTGATTTGTGGACACGGTCCACGCAGCAATAACATGAAAATCGACCAAAATATATTTTTTTTGTCGACACTTGGTCACAGAAAGTGAGTCGCCGCCATCCGTGATCTACATAGATCTATATAGCGTACCCTCGAATCTCGGACAAGTCAACCCATACACGAAGCGGGCAAATCATTTTGGCACACGTGCGTCTACAGCTGTCATCGTTCTCCTCGAGTACATTCCTCTCCCCTTACCACCCCCGAGTCGTCGTCGTCGTTCTCTTCTATCCGGCCGCCGCCGTCGTCGGAGCCACAACACACGCTTTTACGGTTTCCGATCGAAACGGATTTCGATTTCGAGAAATTATTCAATAGAAACACACACATGAATCGTGTATACAATTATGTATAAGCCGAAGGGCGTGCGTTCGCACACTCGTCAATCGTCTATAGTTTGGTCTGTGGTGTTGGCGTCGGCGGCGTATTTATCTTTAATACACGCGCGTCCCTACACGCAAACCCTTCGCCACCAACCACCAACCATCGTGTGTTTTCAATGCGATCCCGAGGGATTTGCCAGGCACCACGGCCGTGTAATTACGCGACTTGAACTCGCGCGTCCGTCACACAGACACGCGCACAATAAGACGATCGGAGACGGAATCGCGTACGACGTCAGAGTACGGTCAGGGGATAGTCTGAAGGATAAGGGTGGGGTCGGTCGGCTGCCGTGTATTATTATAATATATTGTCTTCGTCTCGGTTCCAGGTGAGAGCACGTCGTACGTTCGTTGACGAGATTACGTCGTCGGCATGTATTCTGTGGTGTGTCGCGCGCCCTGTAAATACGCCCGTCGTAGTGTGCTAACGTCTGAGCGTTGAGGTTGTGATTAAACGAACAATTTTACCACCGAAACGGAGATGTGGTCTGACTGAGGGATGACGGTGGGGGCGGACGATATGGATGTATGGTCGGACAAAGTTTCGCAAACGTCTCGCGGGAATACTGGGCGGCGGTGGCGGTGGATGTGGCGAGGTAACTTCGAGTCGGACGTGCGCGCAGGCGATAATAATATTATCGACTGTGCGTAGTAATATTGCGTAATATTCACTTCTCGCACAAGGGTTGCGCGTAAATATCGCATTTAGGGGACGCTCGCGTCTCACCGTTTTCTTGATCCGTCTCCGTACACCGGTGTACCGATTATTTCAGGGGTCGTTTGTAGTCCGAATTAAATAAACGATAAAAAAGGAGCACTTAAGAATGTTTGATTAAAAAAAAAAATCCGAGCAATTATTAATGAAGTCTCCGATACAGAGGTATTCCATTTAATACTGAAAATCGGGCACAAATGTTTGACCCGAAATTCCGAGGTAGGAGTACAACTGTCGTTTCCACGAAAAATTATATTATTGTTAAGAGTTTACTGTACACTTGATAAAAAATAGGGTATAAAAACTATCACAACCATTTTTCCGAATTTCAATACAAAAATTTCGAATTATGGTTATTTTAATAAAATTATTTTGTCCCACAATATTGAAATGTATTTCGAATTCCGCCCATTGTAGAAAAATAATAATTGCATTTGGTGTTTTATATTGCGTGTCGCACCACCTCCCACTTTTGACATTACAACTGTCTTATACATTTAAGGCGTTTGTATGGGTTGATTGCCCTCTATCCCCACAAAATCAAAAATATCTATTACTTAAAAACATTTTTAGGTTATTTAAATTGATAATTCCTGTTTGTAGCTCAATAAAATGTTGTCCGAGAATCACGAAAAGGGTGTCTGAATATCCGTTCCTGAAATATAAACGTGCTTGTTTTTACCGTTTTAGTGGCCAAATAAAGAGATAAATTTTATGATTTTTCAATTATTTTTTAAAAAAAATATGAAGTTTAGGTAAATATAAAAATTAAATGGTTTAAATGTATTAATTTTTTTACTCACTTATCTGCTTACACAAAAATAGTTCATTTCATTGTACATTATATGTAAAGATTTTTAGCATTTATATTATACGTATCTCAGTGTATGCCTATAGGCTAGTACAGTGTCTGTAAAAATATAAATATTTAGGCCTTTGGAAATAATATATTGTTTTTAATTTGTATCGTAACTTACACGTATGAAAAATAAACTGGACTCGATTTAAACACCTAATACGTAATAGTGTAGAAATAATTTCAATATTACCTCTAAAATTATATTTAACCCTCTTAACGTACTTCAGCTTTAATTAGAGAAATCGGTAGTATTAAATTAATTTGTACACTTTTTAACTATATCTGATAAATTAGTGTTATTTCCGTTCTAAAATCAAACATTTTTCACCGATCCGTCTAATGTTTTGAACCATTGTCACGCAATAACCAATAAAATTAACTCAATAATACGTTATAACAGCTAATTCTCGGATTTTAATCTATAATCTTTTTTGATTATAAGAAAAAAGACGAAACTGTTTAATTTACATAAACGCAATTTACGTTGGGCGTTACCATTAGAGCGCAGTAACGTTCGGTTCGCTTTTATTTTTCGAAACCATTTATTTATTTTTTTGTTAAATTATTTAAATTTGACAATTGATTTCTAAAACGTTACGTTACATAACAAGAAAAGTCGGGTTGACGTGTAATCGCTGAAAAAATAAATTAAAAAAATGTTCTAGAATATTGATCTTTCCGTCATAAAATGTTATTTTTCCCCGTCAATTCCTTTTTTTAATTGATCAAATCTCCTAAATTCATTGTGCAAATAAATGTAAGTTCTGTATTGTGATATAAAGATGTCGGTTTCTCCGTTTCGAGACGACAATAAACAGCGAGCAGGTACAACGCGTATGTAATTTAATAACATTTAATTACAAAAACTAAATATTTAATAGCGAATGTGGAGGAGTGATAAAAAAACCGACTACAGTTATTTTAATATTCAAAGTTTAATTATTATACTTTGAAACATCTTCGATGCCTCCAAGCATCGAAATTCCGCTCAGCATGTTTTTTTTTTTTATTATTTTTTTTTTTTTTTTTATTGAATTTCCCATAGAATAATATTGTTTTGTTTACATGTTAGGTAATATTTATACGGTTTTTGATATACTACAATGCATTATTATTATTACCACAATCGGAATAAGAGTTTCAAATAATTTTTGAGAAACATTGAAAAATTATTTCGATAAATATTTCAAACGAGTTTACTCGATAAACGATTAGGCTTCGTTAGTACAACAAACATACGTATAATAATAATAATAATAATAATAATAATAGTAATAGCCTCGTTAATACAACAAAAATACGTATAATACTAGTAAAATTTACGCAGTGTACAATATAGCGATTGCAGCTGTGGTTCTAAAATCATGAATAATAACAACAATAATAATTTTGGTCTTTGAAGCGAAACGAGTACAACATCTCTCTCTCTCTCTCTCGTTCAACATACCATATTCATGTAGTATACGCAATTAGTCGCCCATACAACATCTATATACGTATAATATTATAATAATTATATGTAAATATTATTATTTCTGTCGGTCGGTCCAAATCATGTGAGCTTCAAACGAAATATTCCTAATACTAACAATAATAATAATAATGTGGTACTAAATCGTACGCTACACATTTTGAAATCCTCGAGGTTACACTGAAATCCCGTAGGGCGAAGAGGTGCAAGCACAGCGGTGGCTGTATTTTCAGTCACGATAATGACGTGTACTTGTACGTATGTAGTGTGGTACACGGTATAGTTTTGGGATTTTAGCCATTTGGAATACTGTGTTCGGCCGATCGGATCAAAGAAAATTTCAGGGGAATTCCGTTCAAAACAGAAAGAGTTCCAAGTTGAAAAGTTGAAAAGAAAAAAAAAAACATGATATTATGTAATTAATACATTCTGTATTGAAACCTCCTTTCATCCCAGGGATGAATTGAGAATGAAAATCGGCCTCGGGATACAGAAATCGAAATAAATTCAAGAGTTATTTTTAGCTCTGGATTTTCCTTGTTTATACCTAACCTAACCTTTCACTGAACATTGACTCTCTGTTATACTACACTATAGTCATTAATAGAGTGCGGATTTTGAAGGCATTTGCTTTTTTTTTTCTATCGCTCTAAAACGAAGCTACGTCAACTATAAATTCGATTATACCACTCAGAATAAAATTCACGACATTTTATTTTGCTTTTATTAGTTTTTTTTTTTTTGCTTTATTTGTATTTAAATGCTTTTTGGGGTACTTCCGATACGTTATTTTTGCTTTTTATGTATTTTAAAGCTTTTCGGGGTATTTTGGGCACTTTTTTTAGCTAATAAGTTATATTTTTTCAAAATGTGTTCTAAGTAAACGTATTTGAAAGATTAATTCAGTTTAGAGAGATTTTTTTTTGAAAACTTGAAAATAAATTTAATTTCCCAATGCAACTCTGAAGATGTGAGTTAATCATTTTGTATTTATTATTTAACAAATGTTGATAAAATAGGTATCTTAAGAAGAATAAATCTAATTTACAGACAAATGGTGAAAGAAAAAGAACAACGTATTTATATATTTCTAATTTAATAAAATAATAAATAATTATAATACGTTGTAATTAATATGTAAATTTTTTTATCAAAAACCCCATTTTTAATGCTTTTCAAGAGCTTTTTTGGAATATTTGTTGAGCTTTATTGCTTAATTTTAAGTGCTTTTTAAAAAAAAATTTTATTGCTTTAAAATCCGTACTCTAGTCATTAATATCTCCACCGTATTGTTATTATAACGTTATCGATTATTCTGTAGTATAAAACTAAAAGTAATATTTATATTGTTACTTCGTCAAAATATACAATTTTTACGTTTTTAATTTATCAGCCATCCATCTCTTTAGGCCTTCTACGAACAATACCATGTTAAAATGATTTGTGATTTGTTTACAAAACAACTAGTGTTTTTTAATATTAATATACAGTACACTGCGACGATCTGAGGTTGAAATGATTAAAATATTATCAAAAATCCGCAACGAGCGTATTGCCGGTATCCGTGTCGTGTGTAGCAGACGTGTGTCAAAGGTCGAATAACGATTTATCGCCCCAAACACTTTTATCGCGCCAAACATCGCATGTACCATACGCTGTATGTAATTAAACGAACTGCCGAGTATATTGCGTCTGCGAGCGAGAACAACCGCGAGAACATCAATCATAATTTTCGTAATCGAGGAGATGTATTAATGATTTTTTTTCCGATTTTTTTCTTTTTTTTTCTGCGCCCTCTAAAAACCGTGTGTTTTGCTCTCCGCCACCCGTACGAATTAATACACGCGTGAGATTTCGGGAAAACAACGAAAATCGATTTCACGGCTCGTTGAAGATGATTACGCCGCGCGCGTATAGTTTTTTCGCCCAGCGACCCGTTCGGCCTCCCACGTCATATTGTTGCTTTTTAGTCGGGTCGAAAAAAGTAAAAATTATAATTTATAATAATGAACAACGCGGGGGCACAAAAAAAAAAAAAAAAACGCCTAATAATCGAGAAACCTTTTCGGCCGAGGCGGGGTCATGATGTATTGTTGTCGGAAGCTCCCGGAACGGTTGGCGGCATTTTTTATTTTTTATTTTTTTAAATACATATTTTTTATTTTTTTTTTTAAAACGAAAACTGTTGAATCGGCAAACATGGTAGACGTTAATGGAAGTTTTTCGGGCACAAAAACTGATCGCAGTCGATATGAGGGTAGCGGAGGGGGGAGGTGTTTTGGTGTGACACGAAAGTGGGAGAACGGTTCGAGGGGAAGGAAGAACAGCTGTCGGCCGGACTAAAAATAGATATCTCGTCCGGATGAAAAAAAAAAAAATAAAATAATAATAAATAAAATAACGAATCACGTCGATCAAATGAAGATTGAACCACTCGCAGTCGCATTATATGACTGAAATAATATAATAATCGCAGAAAACACTACAAGTGGTTGAGCCAACTGTAACATGGTTTCGCCAAATGGCGACAGCGTGTTAGCCCTAGGTGTAAATATGTATTACATATTATAAAATAGACACAATTGGGTTTAACATATCATTTAAAAATGTATTTCGGCACGGTTAGTGTGTAAAATATCCCGTACGTTTTGTACCTATTCGTCATTGTGTGTTGTTTCTGAAGTATCTTTAATATAAATAGTACTATGATATTTACTTAAACGGAAATGAAACGTGACTTATCAGACTTTTTATCTTCATACTTTTTTCTCTCAATAAAAACACATAATATAATTATTATGTATTTGAATAATTTTCAAAAAAAACAATGTATTAAGATATTTTTGGATGGGGGATAATTTCAATATAATTTTTACCGTTGATATAACTAGACATCTCTCTACGCGTACACTTTTTTAACTCCCAGTTTCTACAATTTCTCGTTATAACATTAATTATGGTCTATTGCACTTCTCTGTTAATACTACTAATTAACGGCCACTACAATATCACTCCGACTGTCAGATGTATGGTATAGGTCGTAAGATACCGTTATAACAATAATTATGATATTTCCGGAAAGAGATTATTTTTGTCCCGTGAGAATATCTCGAGGGAAAATTAAGAAATTTGTGCGCTCGTACCCTCGTGTTTAATCATCGTTCGACGTCTGAAGCACTGCCGAGAGGAGGGAAAGGTGTATTATATATATTATTTTATATTCTACTTTTCACTGAAGTCATAAATTATAACTTGGAAGATGGTCGTAAAAAAAAGTATTTTTTTTAACGAAAATTTGTTTAAATGTTTAAAAGTTTTCAAGATTCTGAGTGCTATAATATATACTTATAAGTTGTCAGCTATAATAAGGTTGAAATCCGTCTAGTACCACCTTTTTTCCCCCACCCGCAATATAAGTTAACGCATTTTTACTGATGTTTTATCGCGGAATAATCTAATTCCGTTGTAAAATATAGTGTTCTATTTTTACGACCTTTTTTAAAGTTAAATTTATGACTAGCGAAACAAAATGAGCTCCAACATATTGTAATCGCTCTTCCTACAGACGTGCACGTCTTTACTCGTGCACCACACGAGCTGAAAACATTTCTGAACTCGTCCTAACCAACACTAACCACCCCCTAACCAATTACAAGTTCTTAGACCGTTTTATAAAAAAAATATACACGATAATTAACCAAAGAATATATTATTATATTGTACAACTGCATGAGAGACGCAAGCAAATTGAAGGCATCATCACAAAAGAGTTTAAAAGCATCGAGCTTTAATTACTATTCAAACGAAAACTACATCGTAACAAGAATATTGCAATAAATAGATCAAATTAAGTATCTCTATTGAAATTAAATTATGTTATTATATATATTTTAATACGATTAGGTATTTTTGTCATTAGTTATTAATAATTTAACTGTTATAAAAAATTAATTAATGATATAAATATAATAATCGAATTACAACTTGAAAACAAATTTAACGAAATATTTCAAAAATATAATTTTCTCTCACTTAAGTAAAACAACAACAATTTGGTTTTCATTGGTTAGAGAGCCGAGTTAGAACATGGATACTAACATACCTAACTACTGGATAAGGGCACGTTTGTCTCAGCCAAATTTTAGAGAACGCCGGTACGGAAATACGCCACGATGACCAATTAGCGTATAACGATAGTAATTTTGAATTTAATTAATTTATCTTCTAATGACCTCTTTTGTTCAATTATAGGGAACAACTATTATACATAAACATACGCTAAAAGAATTTAAATTTTAAATCCAGATATCTATTCCAAAATATATTTTTTTGAATTCAGATTTATTATATTTAACTTTCCAACAAATATGCAAATGCATATTTGTTGTCTAATTACATTTTTTATGTTACAACGTTTCATATTATTAATATAACAGCACAGTAACGGGCTGTGATTGAGCTGTTCGCAAGGTGTCGATAGCGTCGATGGACCGGTGCAACAAAACGCCAGACGTAAAAAAAAAAAAAAAAAAAAAAAAAAACGGTGTCAGCTATAACGACGAGTATTACATTTCGAGAACTGATGCGTTACAATATATTATTATTGTACACCGTTTATGGTCGTAATTTAAGTACACGGGTCCGGTAAAAATCTCAATACGGTAATGACTAATGGTTGTTAAACACACGTTGATTGTAATTATCATTATTTTATAGTGTATATTTTATAACACGTCGACCATATTCGTGATCGATTTTTGACCGTGCGCTCACGCTATGATGAATTATGTAAGTTATAACGAGAATAATATAATAATTCAGGAGTGGCCAAATTGTGGCTCGTGAACCGCATTCGGCTCTCGTCATAGTTGCATGTGGCTCGCATTTCGTTTTCTAAAACAACGATTATCTTGTTTTATAATATTGCATTTTTTTTTTATCGCTCACAGTTTTTTTGATTTTAAATAATTACGACCTTAAATGCATGAAAATAGAATTTTGAAAACAAAATAAGATTTCTTCATTGTATGGATTAATATTTATTAATTTTGAATTTATATATGTTTTCATATAATTTATTTATTGATGTGCGATTGACTCGAATTTATTCTTTAAGATGATGTTTAGTTAAATTTAAATGAAATTTAGATTTGATTATTTTCACTGTTCAATAAAGCGATTCACAAGAATAATATGTCATTCCGAAAATTGATTTTAAATTCTATGCACAGTTATTAATTTTCAGGTTCTTTAAAATAGGGACATGCTTACAAAAATCCACAAAAGAGCGACAGTTCTATTTAATTTTTCAAAACCACCACATCGTAATAATTTTAACAGTTCTATTTGGTGAGGTAATTTAACTATTGCAATACGATTGATACCGGACATCCGTTTTCAATGTCATTAATAAAAATGGAATCAAAAAACATTTTTGGTTCTCGACATAATTTTAGTTATCCATGCGGCTCGTGAGTACATTCATGTTGGACAACCCTGTAATAATTACACAACTCTTTAGTCGCCGTCGACGAACGTATCTGTAATAACCCCCGTACGATATAATAATATTATATCGATATTATCACGCGTTACATAACTATTATATACGCTGCCACACACATACGGTTTCAGCGCTAAGCCGCGGCGACCGATCTCTCCGCGGACGAGTGTTGCGCGCGCGGAGGCCGTTCTCGCAGCTTTGCACGCGGTTTATCCGGTGCGCGTCGTCTACGAAATTAATTTGCGAATTCCGTCTCATATGTGCGGACTGCGTCTCGTGTAATCGGCTTAAAGGGTTTTATCCGCGGGCAAACGACCGTGCGACGACGACGACGACAACACCAGCAGCAGAAGCAGATATCCTCTGATCCGTATCCGTATGCGTATAATATACGAGCTCGCGAAAATAATCTCTCGCCCGACACCGTTCAAACCAGAGGCGTGGCCAAGGGGAGGCTAAGGGGGCTATAACCCTCCCCATTGACCGTGATTCAAGCTATTTATACCATATTGTTCGCACTTAGGTTGTTAGTAAGTTGCAATTAAAAAAAAAAAAAAAAAAACCGTCTAAAATAGAAAATTATACAAGTTTTTCATAAAATTTAATTTTACTAATTTGTAGGTTTTCGTATTGTATTTATAACAGACAATTAAAATACATTGAAGAAAGACAGTCTGTAAGTCACATTTAGTTATTACATAGTTAAATTTTTTTTTTCAGTAGTTTTTCACAAAACCATAAAGATAATTCTATACCTATTTATTTCTCCAAAATAGAAATTTTATACTGAATAAGAAATTAATAATAATACAACTTGTATAAGTACTCAGTGTGAATAATAATAGAAACAGTTTTGGAATGACGAGGGAAAAAATGAAAATGAGTCATTGACGACGATGATAGTGGACAGATTCTGTCGGAAATCGGTTATACAATTTCATTTTATTTTTACGCTAGATTTTAAACATTTTAAGAGGATTCTAACGCGAACGCGGTATGGTGGCGGTGTTTGTAACGGTGAGACCATGTGCCATAAACATTGAAAATTCTCACAGCTTCTTCTGTCGACTTCTAAGTTTTTAATCTTCTTATATTTTTAACACCAGTATCTCGTATACGCGATAAGGTTTCGCACCGTGTCTCAAGAGCAGTAGCAGTGGCCTCGGCAGTGGTACAATAGTGCCAGTGGTGTAGTAGGTACTAGATGTTAATACCGTCTGACACGTTATAATAGCATGCCCATCGCCTACGTTTAAGCGACATTCGAACACGTTATCGTACTCCACGTGCCTTTGTACGTCAACCCTTACACATGGCTTTCTTATTATTATTATTGAAATTATTATGTATTGACTTCGTCAATATCTTATAAATCGTTTAACAACCTTATAAATTAAACTTAACGGATATATTTAGGAGTGAATAATTCTACAGTCCATCTCTAACTTTAGTGAGGTGCAGCAGTACGCGTTCCAACAGCGGTCCGGTTCGTGTTTACTTCTGAAAGCTCGCACCTTATATGGCAAACTTCTATTATATTACCATGAGATTCGACCATCCCCTCCCCTTCATATCCCCACAATTCCTGGTCAACGGTGAAAAATGGTAAAGTCATCCCGGCAGTGTTGGTCGGTACAGCAGAACAATGCGATTGTTTGCGGAAAAAATGTGCGAAACAAAGGGGGAAAAAGGCTTACAATGGAATTGACTACATTGTATGTGGTGCGCAATTATTCGAAAGACCTGCTTCCCGTTCTTTTCAATATTAAATAGGTACGAGTTTTCACACACATACGCAAGTATTTGTACACACACACACATACACGCACAGGAACGAGTGCATTATATATCAAAATCGGATACACGTAGTGCGTGTATATATTACGTGTACTTCTGGTGGTTGTGGTGGTAGTAGTGGTGTAGTGTTTAATTACAGTCGTTTAAACGGTAAACTGTTCGCGTTTCAGCGCGGTCGGTATGAGCGGGACCGATGAGAAAACGCGCTGGCAATGTTTTTCAACTGCTATTAAAACTATATGCTGTGAATAATATGTAGTAGTTATGTAGAATGTTTTTTGTATTTTTCTTCCTTAAATAAACTAGTTCGGGTTCCTGATATTAAAGAAGGACTTGTTCACAGTTTTCAAAATTAACCAGAGCAAGTTCGAATCGTCAAACCAGAAAAATAACATACACAAAGTAAACTGTCATAACACAAAAAAAAAAAAAAAATCAATTCTAATTCTTATTCAATGAAATCAGTTATCTAAGTCCAAACGATATTGCCATGGTTAATATTAAACTTTATCACACCAAAATACAATTCACATAATTACGTCATTTTTTATTTGTCATACTCCATAACGAAATAACATTATTAAATAACATTTTATGTGGCTATTGTACAAATTAATATATATATATATATATATATTTTAAATATTAAATAGGAAATAACCGAATTTTTCAAATTAAAACTATAAAATTCTCTCGTTTCACACCCGATAATTTTTTAACTCTATGTGAGGAAATGCGTGTTAAGGACAATACCATTTTCGCGGCTATTTGTTATTATAACATTACGATGAATGTTCGATAATATCCGACACCCTCGCTGAGGGTCACGTAACTGAGGGTCACTGAAATAGTGGTGTAGTGTAAGTAGTATAATTTCCATAGTAAGAACTTTCCAAAAATATACCGTTTAATATATAAATAAAACCCTTATCAAGAAAACTACCCCTTTTAAAAATATAACTTTTTTATTTTAAATTGACTAATTATAGTGCCTTAATCCTATTAAATTTTTTAAAATAATTTGTTAACTAAAAGTGTGTAATTATTAATCTATAAACTGGAGTTCCGACTATTGCGTAAAGTTTATTTTTTATTTATTTTTTTATTTTCATATTTATCAGTAATAAATTGCATAATTGGAGAAAAAATTAAGGAATCTACTCTGATTAGTGTAATAATGCGGAAACAACTAATTCAAACAAAAATAATGTAAAATCTTACACTGCTTATATTTACGATCATGAACTGTTTCAATGGTGACAAATCGAATCGTCGGAAATATAATATTATAAACGATGTCAAAACATAAATTGTTCGCGAGATTTGAAACTCGGAAATATTTTGTGTGTGCCTCATTATACACTTTTTTAACTACGAACGTCATTTCATATTTAAAATAAATATTTATAATACAAACAAAAATTGATAATGAGAAACGACACCGATTTACACCACTTTCGATATTATATAAAATAAAGTCAGTACACGAGTATAACGCAACTAGAACTAACGGTTGAAAAAAAAAAATAAAAATTCATAAACATTAAATGTCATATTGTTTCCATTACCTTGTCATTTGATGTTGTGTGTATTTATAAAATATGGTCACAACTTTTAGCACACAAAACTTTTTCGCATTTGGCTCACGCAGAAAAAAAAGTACAAAATAACAAGGACGTTGGGTGAAGACAAGTATAATCGTATTAATCTTAATATAATATTGCTCGAGATGAATGTAAATATTTGTGTTGTAAGAATAATTTTACTTCTCACGTCTTAACTAAATCGTTTATACATTTATGGAATAATTACCAATTTTAATAACACCACAACAATATACAATAATAATTACGAGTACATTAAAAAAGATAAATCACTAACGTAATAAGCTTCCTCTTTTCTCATTAACTATCGTCTTATGTATACGTATATATACACATAATATGTAAATTATTAAATCCAATTATAAAATGTTTCGAAAGTTTCGCCAAAGGAAAACATATAGATGAGTCTAAAGATAAACATAATTATTATTATTATTATTATTTTTTAGAATTAAAAATAAAAGATAATTTGTATAATGATCTTTAACCACTAAAAATGCTTTATTACGAAAATTACTTTTAAATATCATTAATATATTTTTTCTTTGTAGAAGATTTTTTTTCTTAAGTGGATAGCAACACTCTATAATATATAATGGTGTCTGATAAATAAACAGATAGTAAGATCTGAAACTTAATAAAGTTTCTCTGAATAATAACAACTTTCGGTGATTATTTACATTAGAGCACGTAAATAGAAATGTAATAAAAAAAAATATATTTTTTTAAATAAGAAACTTCCTCTTAAATTGCATTAAGCGATAATAATAGATTATAAAATTAGTATACGTTACAAAATATATCTGAAGCGATTTTTTTTTGATAGAATTCATGCGAAACTAAAATTAATTTTAAGACGAAATCATTGCATTGTGTCATACAATGAGGTCACCACTGCGTTCAAATGCTACACAATCGTTATCAATAATATTATTCTACAAAAAGTGTAAACTCAAAACTAAATTTTTAAAATTTCTTTAACTGCTATATACAAGATGTCTTATAATGAGGACAATAGATTTTTTATCTATTTATGAACTATCTGGATAATTTATATCAAAGCACATTTTCAATTTATTCTACTATAATGCTTGGCATTGTTAATGATTTTAGTAATATATAATATGTAATAATGGCTGTCTTAGGTTTTTTGCCAACCTAGATAAATTTTATTCACGCCACTTACATTCAATAGCTAATTTGTCTGGGGAGGGGAGTGTAAAAAATTGATAATAAAATAATCAATTTGGTTTATTTCAAAATTTGCCACCCCAAAACTAGAGGCTCACTAGGTAACTGCCCATTTTATTACGGCTTTGGGTTGACCATGTATGTAATAATTATAGCATATTATACAAACAACTGTTGTGTTAATATAATAAACTAACTTATATAACATAATGCTACAATATAAAGTGATATCAGACTTATGTGTATAATGACAATATTAATATATTCGACATTCTCATTTTATATTAATTTATAAATATTTTTATATTTTTATCGACCCAAGAACATTTTCCGCGTCGTTAGTCACGATTTAAACGTCAAAAAATAAATAATTGTTTTTATGCAAATTCAGTACAAAATGATTGAATATTTATACGTTTTCTTTTTTCGAAATCTTCTCCCACTGGAATTAAATGTACCTAGCGGAAGAATTAGTTTCCAGTGCTAATTATACAATGTAAACAATTTTAATAAACTTCGCTAAAATGGTCGATCCATTGTACCATTAGTTTTGACAGTCACTTCGAAACGCACTAGTTCAATAGTCATAACTAAAAAAAAAACTATTGCACTTAATTTATTTTTAATGTAATAATATACTCGTATTACTTATATTAATATCAAGTGAACAAATTAAGTATATTTTGTTTAAAAAATGTATTATTTGTTGTCGCTTTAATGATAATATTATTTCACTTGTTATTATTATTATATTTTATGACGAAATCATAATGTAATAATTTGGACGTTGCTTTACTTAAAAATCATTTTGTATTGCTGTGGAATGACTGAGTGAAACATTTATTCTGAGTTGACGTTTAATTTATTTCTTGATTTGGACTTACTGTCAAGATTGTTAAGATTAAAAATCCAGATTTACATAAATAAGATGGTGAAAAAGGTAATATCTTTGTTTCATGTTTCTTCCTATAGATTACTCATTGCAAAAACACATACGAAATTAGCTTAAATTTTAAATTTAATGATAACTATACTATGTAATTATAATTCTATTAGTTGGCTATAATTTAACAAAAATAATAAATTTGTTTCATAAGGTAATGGTACAATGGGTAAAATGGTAGAAAAGGTAGGTAATGACCTAATATCAGATTCAAAATTAAATATTTTTTCCAAATTTAATATCATTAGAAGCAGAAAAATAATATTCTGTTTTTAACTTAATAAAAATGTGTTTGTGTACGATGATTTTATGTTGTACGTATTTTCAGTTAACCGTTTTTGTGAGTGACTGATAAAGCTTTAAAATAACAATATTCTTAATTAATATTGTTTTGTAAAAGAAATTAACGATACTGATAGAAGAAAAATTTATGATATTCTTCCATTCTACGGACTTGCATTTATAGTATTTTCACCCGTTCACGTGCATTTTAGGATCAATCAATTACCGTACTCACAGCATCATCGCAAAATCATTTACTTCCGAAAATCGCCTAAAATCCGCAATGGATCGATTACCAGGGGCCTGATATACAATAATGCGAATATGGATTTTTCTAAAATTACACAAAAAAATATTGTATTATAATGAAATATGATGCGTGATCACCGAGACCGAGCACCTGTAATATGGTAGATTCGGTATTTCGGAGATTTCATCATTTTGGCAGAAAAAGAGAAAAAAAAAAAAGCGGACATACTTCGCACGATGGGTGTACTTCGCACGATGGGTGTACTTCGCACGATGGATGTACTTCGCACGATAGGTGGTATTCTCTTGACGGGCGTATTATATTTGAAAGAAACGATAAATCATTTCTTCAGTAAAACGATTCTGAACGAAGGAAGTTAATAATATAAGAAAAAAAAAATGTTCGAAAAAAAATGCAAAAATCTGAAGTGCCGGGCGGCGGGAATCGAACCCG
>JAIPRM010001115.1:7421-34094 GCA_025469315.1 Stegophylla sp. TES_Ste_2020 | reverse complement strand
TTTGAAAATGTGAAAAAAAAATTTGGACATTTTTTGAAAATTTTTTTTTTTTTATTATTAATTTCCTTCGTTCAGAATCGTTTTACTGAAGAAATGATTTATTGTTTCTTTAAAATTTAATACGCCCGTCAAGAGAATACCACCCGTCGTGCGAAGTATGTCCGGCTTTTTATATTATTATTACTACAGTATTAAGCTACTGCGATAACGTATATAAACTTTTTTTTTTTTTGGACCCAAATTTTACACTAATTTTAGAAAAAAATTTAAATAATCCCATTTTGTGAATCTGAATTTTAGATAAATCTAAATAATAGTAATAATAATATTAAAAAAATAAGCTTAAATCGTATTACCATATTATTACCATTATTATGATATATTTGACAAAATTATTAAATTATTTGCAAACTTAAAAAATCTTAGAAAATGAACAGATTAATCTTCATTAGAGATTTAAACACCAATATTTTTCTAAAAATCAGGTTTAAAAAATGGCAATATTAAATTTTTTCTAAAACTGTAGTATAAAATTTAAAATTTGAAAATTTGGGACCTAAAAAGAAAAAATTATACTTAATTACTAAAGCGCAACGCTGTAATAATAATTTTCAGATAAAAAAAGTTAAAAATTATTAAGCAAACAAAAATTATTGCATTTATCAAAATGTACTGGCACACCCTGTACAATAAAATTAAATTTAAACCTGTAATTTTTCTTCGAATATAAAACTTTATTAAAACTTTTAACATTCAAGTTATTTTTAATAGGACAGTTTAAATTTCAATAAATAACATTTTGTTTTTAGTAATTCTATTATTTATGTCATCACTGCCATTTGTTGTGAAAGTAATTTTTTTTCAATCAAATCAAACAATTGACCTTGATTACTATATTATACTATGATAAAATTACAAATTAATATAAAACAATAACATTTGTATAAAAAATGCCTAGCATGCTATCATCCTAACAAAACCTCAATCCTCATGTCACATGTGGTGCAGGCCACTTGAGCATACACCAATTCACGACAACATTTACCTTAATATCTCCTTTGGCATTACATAATATCATGTCTATTTTTTAACTTTCAAGTTTCATCTTTCAGTGGACTATACACTCTAATTGTTTATTATTCTAATTATTTTATACTTATATAACTAAAGGTCCACCGGAAAATCTACCAGTATCCTGTCGGTCCAGTCCACCACTGCTGCAAATATCTACTTGATAATAAATAAATTACATACCTGTTTAACAGCAAACTCATAATCAACTTCTAAATCGGGTCCTGAACATAAATGAACATTACTTGGAACATTTTGAGATAAATCATATTCTGAAGTTTCAGGACAATTAAAATATAATGCATATAAAATTTGAGGTTTTAATGTTTGGTTTTGTGCATTAGATTCTGAATTTGAAGCAGCAGAATCACCCTAAAATAACTTATATTAATAAACTTCTATGAAATATGTATCAAAATATTAGTACCTCTTTTGGTGTTTGAGTTGACTGAGTATCAGTATCAATTCTAATAGTAGTACCATCAGCATATTCAGAATGTAATAATGACTCAACAGCAGGTTTTAAATCATTTACCGCATTTTCTATTTGTTTAGTTGTCATATGCAATAAATCTAAAAATATTAAATAGGTATAATACAATTGTAATTTATCAAAAATTAATTGTATGTAATACATACATAGCCCTGGTGGGCAAACATGAGTAGATGGTCCAGCTTCAATAATTGTTATAGGATCTTTTCCTTTAATTGGAAATTGAAGTAATGTTAAAGACTCTTTATCAGTAGTAGATATGGATCTATCAATGATAAAAATTCCTCTTGAAAGACCAGCTTTTGGTACAGACCCCAAAAATTCTGGGGGAGCATCAGCAACTCCTAACACAAGATGATCACAATCAAGCCTTGATCCATCTGACAAAATTGCTTTACATTCATTATTAGCAACAATCACACTATCAGCTGCCCGTTTAAGATGATATACACCTCCAAAAACAGCACAAAGCCTTAAGACACAGAAAAAATGAGTAATTTTATTATTTAAAAATATAATCAACTCAATTTAAAAGTAAATTTATCAACAAACCGGCAAAAACATTGAGGTAGTTCTCCAGTACCATACATTGGCCACAAAAATGGTGTGTTACCATAACGGCCAAGACTACTAAGGAAACGCTGGGTTCTTTCAACACCAACCATACATGGTGTTGTATCATTTGACATCGCAATAGCATATAAAACATAGTGCATTAAATTTTCTGTTAAACCTTTGCTCTCTAGGTATTCTTTTAATGTTTTATCCTCAAATCCTTTAAATTCATCACTCTCTGGTTTATATTCAACGCACAGTGTCAATAATTGCATTAATTGTCGTTTTTCTATGAGACCAACATTCTTGGTAGCAAATACATCTGCTCGAGAACATGGTACTGTTTCCAATTTATTAGCCTGCCATGTAAGAATACGATTCACACATCGAAATTCAGCATAACGAGAAATATTTGATGAAATTAGAAGTTCTACCAATGTACCACGAGAGAAAAGTAGCTGTAATAAATTAATAACAATAGTTAATTTTCAATGATTATAAATAACAAGTACATATCTAAAATATTTGTTTATGCATTGATACTAACTTTAGGGGCTAAATCCAAGTTAAATTTACGTCCTAATGACTTAATTTTAGCTTGACACCATAGCTTATCATTTTGTTTCAATAAAGCTTCAGCTTCAGTTTGTCCATCTTTATTATCTTTTGAACCATCATCAGTTTGAGTATTTTTAGCACTTAGTAAATTACTAACTGAAGGAAGTTTTCTAAAAAACAAAAAATAGTATTTAAAAAACTATAAAAAAAGAGATAATAATAGTAAAAATTATAATAATATAAAAATAATCATACTCTGGTATAAACCATTTTTCTTTAATATTGAATACAGAAGAAAATTGATCGCCTATGGTTATGGACTTTTCGCTGTCTTGTACCAATGCAGAAGATTTTTTAACAGAATCATTTGTTTTGTCATTTCTACATTCATCCAACCACTTCTGGAGCGCTTCAAATGTAAATGATGCCCACATACCACCATAATAGTCATTTCTATAAAAATCAACAAAAATATTAATTATAATCAAAAATTAAATTTTATTTTTTTTTCAAATATATTTAAGGGGAATTGATCTGAAACATTTTTCTCTATCTATCACATGCGCGCGCGCTTAGCATTAAAGTTTCATCATTTTCTAAATGTACAGAGATTAATCTAGTAATGCGATTAGAAATTTGAAAACAAATTTAAATTTGCCATAAAATAGACTTTCTCTCTTTTCTAAAGTTGTTTTAAAAATTGTAAAAATTAATTTAATTAATATGCAAATTTATACATTTTATTATATTTTTTTGGAAAAAATTAAAAAATCAATTTAAAGTAACTTCATTCTTCAGTACTGTTTTCAGATTCTTTATAGAACTATTAGATTTATTGGTACGTTTAAAATAAAAATGTACTTCATTACTACATTGCATGTGTGATAAGCAGAGACAACTGTTATTAGAGAGAATATCCTTAAAGTAATTTAATAATAAAAAAGCATACCTATCTAAATGTAAGACACGTTTACCAATTCGACTAGCAGCAGCAGCAACAATTGACTCAGTCATACCTAAATTATTTTTAGAAATTAATACATAATAATTAACATATTAAACTTAACTTACTTACATCTTAGTAGTATGTTTATACTTTTTAACTATAACTAGGTAAAATTAAAATTGTGTATTTTAATTTTAAAACTCGTATTAACACTGTCTCAAATCAAACCATTAATACTAGACTGTAAATTAATTAATACATAAAATATGGATAAATAATTTAATTTGTGGGTACTCCATTATACTCAATTTTAAATCTATTATAATTTTTATGTTATAATATATTAAGATAAAATATATGTATATAACTGTAATAACACTATTAAAACAACAATTACTCCATAAGATACTTACTATTAAATAATTTCCTAATCAAAATGAGAAAAATTAAGAAAAAAAAAGAGTTTATAATAAAATTATTTATTTTTTTTTGATATTAAGCACAAGTTGATATGTATAAATACATACCAACTGCTTGTAATTTTTTAATCTTACATATGTACTAAAATATTTTAGTACTTTTGATGTTAATACAAATACCTAATATAATAAAATAATTTATAAATTATAAATTTATTCAAATAATATTCCTAATTTAACTGAACTATTATTCTTCAATTGTGATATGCAACAGACAAAGAATTTAAGCATTCTAGAATAATATCATCACAGAATATTAATTAATTATTAAGTTTAGTTGAATAAGGTAGGTATTAGTTTTAAAATTTATACATATAATTCCTATATATTCAGTTTTTACTGGTCCATTAAAGAAAATAGGTTTTTTTTAACCTGTAAAGTATTAGAATTATTCTTTTTTTTTTTAGGAAATTTTAGATACAAATGGAAATTCACTTTCACATTACCATGACTAATAGAGTAAAGGACCATGTAATATCTTCTTACACAACCGTTCAATGAACTCCTAACAAGAAACCAAGTAGAGTAACTTCAGTGTTTGTTATTGTTTGTAAAACCAACATAATATAATTTTTATCAAAATGATTTTAATCAAAAATTATAAAAATAAAATATATTTATAATATAGATAGACTTTTTAGTGTAAGACACTTTGAATGAATCATTTCTACATTTTCACATGATTGTGTTATATAATATAATAATAGCGCTTTAATAAGTCAAAGTTCAAAGAAAACAAAATTTTCTGTGACTAATCAAAATTTTTAATCAACTCCGACACTCTGAATTTGAAACTGAACATTTTTTGAAAAGAACTTAAAACACTTTTATAATAAATATAGAATTTTGGAATAACCTTGTATTTGGAAGGTTTTATTTGACACAATATTCAATTCAATTCATATTATTGGTTAAAAATTTAACAAAAAATTCCTGGTATATGTCTATTAAATCTAAAAAAATCTTGATAATTGTAAGCTAACTTTTATTTTTAAAACTGTTCAAAATTAGAATTTGTATGAAATTGGTCATTTTTACATATAATAATATTCTATTTTCAATCAAAACCTTAAAAAATATTCAATTTATAATCCGGTAGAAATTTTCTTTACTTTAGACAAAAAAAATTTCTCATGTGTTTTTTAAACGTAGTCTAATTTTCATCAAAATAAGCTGAATGAATAATTTTTTAAAGCGTTTAAATTTTAGAATTACAATTCAAATGTCACTTAATCTAAAAAACGGCAAATTTTACTTCCTTAATCTTATGTAGCGACATAGCATATTCAATTTATTGTTTTTAAAGCGAAAAATTTTATGCAAACTTTCTCATTTTCTCATATCAGATAGATCAACTTAAATTTACAATTTTTTTTTCAATCAGTTATAGCAATTTTTAATATTAAGAGCTTATACTTTAAAACACAGTAAAATTAATTTTTTCATGAGTCGTTACAAACACAAATTCTTTTATTATTACCCATTCTAATAGTAATATTGCTTAAATCTTGAAAATGTCAATAACACTTTATCATATCAATATCAGATATTACATGAATATTTAACAATATTTATTTTATTTTATTTTTTTTTTTTTCTGTTAACACTTTTTTATATAAAAATACTTGTTCAAAAATTACAACCAATAACTTATTGATACAAAATTTGCCTCTAGATAATACTTTTGAGAGGTCATTTTTTAAAACTCTCGATGGTTTTCTTAAAATTTAGGAAAACTACCAAAAATTTAACAAAAACGCTTTAAAAGCTATCTTTTTTTAATCCAAACTTTATGAAAATTTAAATATATATGAACAATAATATTTTTTATGTTATTGTTCATATACCTTAACTAAACATTTAGTGTAACTATAACTTAAATTATGATATAAAATATGTTTGGGTACAAGAAAATTATGAAAATGTGAATACCATTTTACTCATAATCTTTTTTTTACTCATCCTCAGATAATAGTGGGATGTAAAACTAACAGAGTAAAAAAAATAATTTTTTTGTAATATGTATTAATAAACTTTATAATTTTCAAATAAAATTGTCGTATACAAACTGAAGCTCCACTCAAAATTGTTTTATTGAAAAGATGATTTATCATTTCTTTAAAATTTAATACACCTACCGAAAGTATCCTACCCGATTAGTAAAGAATACCCATGTGCAAAATATATCCTGTTTTTTAAAATTTATAATTTAATGAGTAGGTTTAAAATGTATAATATTATGAATATGATAAATATTATGCATCTATATTTAGATTTCAAAAGCTAAATATTAATAATTATTAATTACAACAAATAATTTATAACCGTCCAATTTTAACAGGTTATTTAATAGTGTATTTAAAACGGTATTTTTTATTTGATTGGATGAATGTGGTACCTTAACTAAACATTTAGTGTAACTAAAACTTAAATTATGATATAAAATATGTTAGAGAGCTGTTGAAAAATGTTCTCGTGAAGTCATTTTTCATTTATCAAGGTTTTAGCAAGGCTACACATTTTCTTTTTTGACTTAGCGCGTTTTTTAAACAATTAGGGTTCAATAGTATTGTTAATTTGGAAGTAATAATAAATTATTAAATTCAAAAAACAAATCTGTACAGCTCAATGCATTTATTTAGTTTTAATATTTTAGCTTCTTAGAGAAAGTATAATAACATCTAGGTACATAATATTATTATTAACAAGTACCTATGCTTGTTTAGAATTTTCAGTTATTTTTTTTAGTTCTTTATTCCCAGAGATTGTACAAATTACACAACTTAAATGAAAAATATATTAATGAAAAAACAAATTTAATTCATAGATCAAATATTTGAAAAAAAAACAAAAAAAATAGTAGATCACATGTATCTACAAAATATGATGGTCCAATGAAACACAACTGTCAAATGGTATAGAAAATATAAACATTCGTATATTTTAAAGATACCTACTCCAAAATGCATTGCTAAAATTGAAATATAGATTTCCATATATAAAAAAAAAAAACAATTTTTATACTGAGTTTAGCTATACTAATAAGTAATAACGAGTGATAAGCAATAAAAATAAATAAAAAAGAAACTACCTAAATCAATATTTACTTTATATAATAAATGCATTATTCCTACCTACTTACATTATTTTTCAATTTAAAAATAGTTCATAAATGGAGACATCAATTATTTTATAAATTAGACTCCTTTTACATGGACATGTTCATACATCCCACGTTTCTTCTTACATGGTTTAAATTGAAATGCGCCATGGTGATGAGAACGTGTATGTATTTGAGTAATGTAATAAGAAACGTATGCGTATGGTATGCACCGCGTATGAATGCGTCCATGTGAAAAAGGCCTTATTACGTAGCAAATACATTTAAATAATTTTTTAAGAGTATTCAAACAAGGGAAAATTCTCGTAAAGGAAAACATCTACTAGCCATATTAATTGAAATAGGCACATGGGCAACTATTCCTGTTTTTTATCTCATTAATTTGATTCTCAACCATTAAATGTCGATATACATGAGTAGCAACTAAGAAAGTCAATTATTTTAGATCTTTGATAAATGTACCAACCTATGTAAAACGCAATATAATATACCTACTGTTCGATACCAAATGATTATTTTAAATAGCAAATTAAATTTATAAGATATTAATATTTATTATAAATTTATCAAATATTCTAATAGGTATTTTGAGAAAATATTCATATAAAACAACAAGAAGACAAAGAAGACAGAAAACTGGACCGACAACATATTATCTTATTGATTATGTTATTTACTATAATTAATAAAGAAAATGTATATTTCTTTTAAACTGTAAGAAATTAACAATTAACCTAGCTACAATGGTTGGTTTCACATACATCAGCTGTGAAAAAATTAATTGACTTTCATCTTGAAGATATGTATGTCAGCTGTTCTTCACGAGTTCCCAATCTCAAAAAGCTGGCTAATGAAAATAATACAATTTCTCGCATTGAATAGCTTGGTAAATCTATAATATTGTATACTTTTCAATTGCAAGAACTTGAAAATTTATTTGTCTTTATATTACTATTATAAAAATAGATACAAAGATTTTTTTTCTTTGGACCTTATTTATTTATTATTTTAATCTTTCGGACCCCAGATATAAAATATACCTAATAGATTTTCATTAAAACTATTGATGAATTTTATATAAGTAGGCGATCATTAAATGTCAATTATTCTGAAATTACATAAGTCATTAGAGAAATAAGCTAAATTTTGAATTTCACTTCATTTTCATCGGACAAAAATTGGTAAAATTGAATTTATGGGTGAGACAATTATATTTATTTCATTTTTTTCATACTTATGCAAGTACTCACCTACCTATTACAATATTAAATTAGAACGAAAAATATGGATACAATAATGTAGGTAATACTAGAGCGCACTAAAAGCTAAAAACCGTTTATTATTAATTGTACTGCTAGGTATATTCGAAACGAGTAAAAACGAAAATACATATGGAATATAATAATATGTTACCAGTGCCGATGACAATGACTTCATATTTGGATGGCAGATCGTCCTCCATATTTAAAAACTGTTTCGGACCGCTTTCAATGAAATGAATTCAACAAGCTTGCGCCAACTCAGCCTTTAATCGGTGGTTTATTAAATTAACGATATTAATAATTGACGAGGGAAAAGAGACGAGTCTGAAAAACTATGTAATAACTACGGTACGCAAATATTTCGCAAGCCAATATTAAATCATATCAATAATTCAGACAGACATTTCAGTAATTCACCACTCGGGGTAATCAGTTGTACGTTATCACTCTGTACTGTTGTACGTCATGGAACAAAAAATCGCAAAACTATTCTATAATCAATATTCTATTAAAAAAAACTCTGTGATTATAGCATTGTGAGGTTACGCTACTTTTGTTTTCAATATTATCTTTAATAATTTATAGTCAATACTGCCGATATTGGTCGTATCGTTTAAATCTTCGTTAATGCGTTTTATTTGTACAGTATTCTGTCATTCTGTGTTAATCAATACATTTTTACAGTAATTCTATTTTATATTTTATAGCATAGTTTAGTGGTAGTCGTATACCGATGCTCGCGATGACTCAAGAAAAAGTGTCGGAAAAAAACCCCTTGCAACCATTTATCGTGCAGGCTCAAAAAGCCGAAGGGCTGGAATTGGTCGAAGTCATCAAACAAGCTTTGGACTGTGCGGATACGTTTTGGTTTGCTGATCTCTTGGAATGTCCCAACATCGTCGCTCTAGAGACCACTCCTCATGCACCTTACCTACACGCTTTACGTTTGTTCTCACAAGGCACGTATTTAGATTATCTGAACATGAAAGAAGATCTACCGGAACTGAGCAAGTCTCAGAATAAAAAACTACAGTACTTGACGATCGTTTCGTTGGCCAATAAAATGAAAAGGATACCGTACGAAGTTCTATTGAAAGAGTTAAACGTAAACAATCTCAGAGACTTAGAAGACTTAATACTAGAAGCACATTATTCCCAAGTGATTACCTGTGAACTCGACCAAAAGGGTGACTACTTGGAAGTTGACTCTACGGTCGGTAGGGATGTCGGACCATCCGATGTCGACACTATCATAGAAACGCTACAACAGTGGTGTGATTCCTGCGAGAGCGTTCTCTCTACTGTTCAAGGACGTATTGTTGATGCTAATCGAAAGAAACAAGAGGTACTGAAACACCGAGCTGCTGTAGAGACTGAAGTAACTAATGTTAAAAAAGCAATTAGAACACAAATACAAGATGATGAAATGTCTGTAGATACTAGTGGTCCTACGAAAAAAACGTTAAAAGGCCTAAGATCCAATGCGACTAAATTTTGGAACAAGTAAATGCTTGTATATTATACCTAAAACTTAATGAATGATAACCTATATGTTTTTTTATAGTTATAGGTATAAACATTAAAAGATTTTTATTATTTATATAAATTAGCCAACCAAGCACTTTATTTAATGATAGGTACAAGAAAATTTTATGAAAACCATTTTTAGATATACCTATTACCCTCGATATTACCTATTATTTCTGTACTAAGTAATGAAATAAAAGATAGGACATTTGCCACATTATTATCTGCTGACCTACTTATTACCTATTATTTATTTTTTATTCTATTCTATTTTTCTTTTCAATCATCAATCCTTATTGATACCTATTTCTTTCTTCATTTAAATTAATAATTATTTAGGTAGTTATATTAAAAAGTGTCTATAAATAAATTGTTTAGTTGGCTATATAGATTTTATTAATTATCTGTACATGCCTTGGCATTAATGAAAAAACTTTTGGCTATTTTTATTACTTAGGTACCCAGATAAGAAGTAAGAATAACTAAATAGGTACTATACTATATTCAGTTTAAGAAGACGTTTGATTAAAGAACTAAAATTGGTCACATAGTACAAACATTCCTTCAGCCACTAGGCAGTGTGTACTGTCACAGAAGATAGTGATGTGTTACAATATTTTAATATCAATCGCAGAGTCGTATGCCGCTACTATGAAATCCGACACCATTCCAGAGCGCAATACACATAACCAGTATTTTCTTAAACTAAATACAGTATGTATTAAAATATGTTTTGTCAACAGCCAAATGTATTTCCTGTTTTATAAAATGTAAAATTAAAATAAATTTTTGTTACTTAATAGCTGTAAAAAAAGTTAATGTAAGGATTTGAAATTGATAAATATCCATACTTAGTTAAGTTATGGATAAATATATTTATTGATATTTTGATTATAACATGTTGTTTAATTGTGATATAAAACTATCCATATGATGAAAAATCTTTTTTTTTGTAAAATTATTGGTATTCAATTCCAAACTTAAATTAATTTAAACAAATTTTCTATTTACAAATATTTACATTTAGAGATTTTTTTAAAGAAATTCTAGAAGAACAACAATTTAAAAAATAAATGTAAAAGCTTTTATTAAGTTTATTTAATATTTTACACATAATTTTAATCAAATATAATAAGTATAAATATTCAATTTATATTATACAATACAAACAGTTAAAATTCTAATACCATGTTTAAAAATATACTCTTTTTATTTTACATGCCTAATAAATTTTAAAATATTTAAATGCTTAAATCAAATCAAATAACTATTAATTTTGTGTAATTATTACAAACAAGAATTTTAAAAAAAATGGAAGAACAATAACAATTGGTCAAAACTTATTGCAGTTTTGTACTAATGTAATTGAATAAATACAAAGTTTTCCTACACAAATATCACATGATTGAAAATTATGTAATTGTAATGGCAGTTCTAATTTATTAATTTATGTGTTAACGTTTTTAAATAAAATATATATTTTTTTAAATTTATAATGACTTTTATTAGTGTCATCACAGTCTCTCTAAACATTGCTCGACTTGATATTTATTTTTGCTTCCCTAAAACAAAAATGTAAATATTAATTTATGTTATGTATAAACTATGAATAAAATAATTGTACCTATTTACATATTATATGTTTTTCTTAAAAAGTATCAACCTTGATGGTTTTAAAATTTTAAATACCTTCTTTATATAATTTTTCTGATAAAAATCTCCAAATAAAACTAACATTGTAATTATATAAAATACGAGCAGATACTTCATCCATAATGGCCAATTACAGCCACTGTGTATGGCATTTATTCCCAGAGGTAAACCAAATGTAAACTGAGCCTAAAACAAAAAAACAAAAATTATCTAATATTTAATATTTCTTCTTAATTAAATAGTTATATTATTGACTTGATTGCAAAACCTAAAAGCGTCTGGGAATTTACATAAAATTCTAGAATTTCAATTACTTAAATATTGTTCAAAATCTTCAATTAAATATATATATGCTTTAAATGTATAATAGTTATGTATCTGATTATAAAAACATACTATACAGGGTGTCCCATTACGATTTGCCACATGCAACTTTTATTCTATTAATAAAGTTTATTTATTTATTTTAATATTATTACTACAACAGTGTGCTACAGCAATAAAAAGTAATTAATTTTTATTTTTTGGGTTCCAAATTTACAAAATTGAAATTTTTTACTATAGTTGCAAAAAAAATTCAAAATAGCCATTTCGTGAATCTGATATTTAGAAAAATATTGTTGTTTAAATCTAATAAAGGTTAATCCATTCATTTTCTAAAAAAATTTTAAGTTTGCTAATTAATATTTTTGTCAGATAAGCCTTATTAATGGTAATATTATGACTTATTTAACAATAAATCACAAACTTAAAAAAATCGTAGAAAATGAACGGATTAATAACTTTCATCAGAGATTTAAGCACCAATATTTTTCTAAAAATCGTGTTTACAAAATTACTATTTTAGGTTTTTTATAAACTAGTATAAAAATTTGGGACCTAAAAAAAAATACAGTGGAATCTTGATTAACCATGTCTCGATTATCCTTGTTTGCGATTAATCATGCACACTTTTGAAAATTAAAAAAAAAGTATGAACTGTACATTTTATAAATACTTATAATCGAACATCTTACATTACATTATATACATAATATACAATATCACCAAACGTATTAAATGACATTTTTGACGATAAACAATATTTTAGTAGATTGTTTTATAATTTATGTTTATTAAATGACCATCAATTTACTTTTGGTCTTCTCTATAGCCGTTCAGATATAATCTAATGTTTCCATTTGAAAAATGCATTATTATAAAAAGTTTCGATTAACCGTGGTTTTTCATTTATTTGATGACCCCCTCCTCACCATTACTCCAAATAATCGAGATTCCACTGAACACAATATTGCTATAGCGCAATGCTGTAGTAATAATTTTCAAAAAAAAAAAAAATATTAACTAAGTTATTGCATTTATAAAATCATTCTGGGATACTCTGTATAATATACTGTTTATATATAATATGTATTAAAATATTATTAAATCATAGTATTATAGTACACAACATGTAATTGTTGCGATGTTCGTTGATTCTTGAGTGGCATAATCAGTAAAAGCCAGTGTTTCTCAAAATGAGCGATTATCACGGCTGAAGCGTGACCAGTGTTTGTAATATTATTACGCCACTTCCGTGGTCCGTGCCAGGCAGTTTAAAGTATGTGTTTTAAGAACTGTCAACAAATGCACTAGGCCCACAACAGTCATTGGACCGTTTTCATGTCTTGTACGTAGTATAAAATTATTTTCAGTCTTTACATATAAATTCTCATGAATCTTAAATCTTTACATGAAGCATTAATAAATGAGATGAATTAAAACAATTAAATGCATTGAAAAAATTAAATTATTAAATACATATTTTTTTGGAAAATATTTAACAATAAAAAGTTGACAATAATTTATGGATTGGGGGAATAATGTGCTATGTAGCAATTTGTAAATTATATAGTATCAAGTAAAAACAAAAAATGTATTATAATTTCTTTTAAATATTATTTAAACTGTACATAACATATTGTTTTAACTTTAAACTTAATCAAAATTCGGTAAATCATATTTATATATTATATACATTTTTTATAGATAAAAAAAAATTGAATTTACTTGTAGTTGTGTCTATACTTGTGGAGTTGTGTCACGTTTTAATTATCAACAAATCTCTGGTTTCTAAGTTAATACATAATGATTATGTACATTCTAAATATTCTGGTAATTTTCTTATTCCATAAATGTAATGAGATAGCTTCACAGTATGTTATTCCGAAAAAAAAAATGAAATCCGAAAAAATGTTACATAGCACGTTATTCCCGCCGACCCTTCAATTATATAGTGATTACTTAACAATCTAATTATAACAGGAAGTTGTATTTACCAATTGAATGATAGTAAAGTATTTTTTGTATTTGAAGATTTTTGTGCACCGCAATGCAGTTAATGTGTAGTATGAGTACATAAAAATGTGCACAAAACTATTGATTAAAATAGGTAGAAAGGCTGAGCCACCTGGTACATATTTTGCACCAATCCACGAAAAAACAAACATTGTAGAATGATGGTAAATGTGAAGGAAAGATAGTTGTTTGTCTTTCTTTCGAAGTGCGAAAAAAATAGTATCCAACAGCTCAAAAAATTTTGTAATATAATACAACCATACTGCACGTGCTATCTGAAATCAATAAAAACAAATTTTAATTTTATAAATATTAATTCTGGCTTCAGTGCAATGACTTGCAATAGGGTTCAATATTGATGGAGGGCAAGACACAAGTTATCACAAAATTTTTCAATAAAAATCTATCTGTCATATACCCTAAACTTGTCAGGCAAGTTGATTTTAAGTGAATGCTATTTAATTTTAAATTACAAATTTGAAAAACTAATCAGGTGATTTTTATATCTATAAATATAATACAGTCACTTTTCAGCATGACAAATTTCAAGGGACCGAAAAAAATAGTTTGTTATATGGACAATTTGTTACATCGAAATTTGTCAAGAACAAAAACCAATAAATTTGAGTACATGTATCATATGCTATCTACTGCCTATTTTTTCGGTGTTATATGCTATCTAAATTCAGTAAAATGATCTTTACCATATTTTCTTACTATCTATTTTAAATTTTAAAACCTTGACAATATAATCCTGACTGATTTTACATTTATAAAAATTAAATAATTTTTAATTTAGTTTATTTAAGTTATATGAGAAAAATAATTATAAAAATTTTGATTGTATTTGAATTGAATAAACACTATAGTTTTACTCTATCTTTTCGAATCAAGTAGACAATATGTCAAACGCTGCAATACTTATACACTTAGACAGCTCTTGTAAAATTATAGATTAAAAATACTATTAGAATGAGAATAATAAAAATGTATTTTAAAACCAGGACATTATTTACATAAAATTAACAAACTTATTCATTATCTTTTTGAAAAAGTTATAAAAATAAAATATAAACATATAATATACACCCTGTGTAAAGTAAAAATATTTATGTTAAGATGTTATCAACCTAATTTGATAAAAAAAGAAAAAATTTAATATCTTAAAATAAAGTTAAAAAGGAAAAAATGCAAAAAAAAATTAAATTTGTTATTGACTGACTCAAATTTTGTGTTAAGAAGCTATGTTTTGTAATCAGCAAAAAAAATTTAATTTCTTACAAAATTCACAGCTATGTGATTGATGATTATAGGAGATTTTTCACACCTACCGACAACTAGCTTCTTCACTACACTCAGAATCTAAAAAGCAATTGTCTTCTCTAATATGGTTTTGTAGAAGCTCTCAGTATTGATGTTAACAATTTAATTTTTAAATCAAAATAAATCTGCTTAATTTATGGTAATTAAATGATTTGAGATTTAGATATATCTATTTATTTTCAAAGTACATTAATTTGGATCAAAATTTACCCTAAGCTCAGCTTCTGAATTGGCATACGTTATTGGCTGACATATCCAACTATAATGTAATTTAATTGTCATCAATAACATCTGAAAATACACAAAATACGGTGAGTATAATAATATTACCAATACCTGCAGTGGTTCAAGTGAAATAACTTCGAAGGGAGCTACATTCATCATAAATTATTAAGCTTTCCTGAGCCTATGTTAAAGTAACCAAAATAAACTTTTTTAGAAAGCTCTTGTGGGATAGACCTCCAAAAATTTTTTGTTTAAGGCACCTCCATTCATAAAATGTTTATTAACAAAAAGCTGGACATAATACTTCACACCATAAATATTCTTTGCTCCTTGGGTGAGATTTAACTGTTGTGTTAAATTTTCAATAATTCATATATGATTTCTTGAATAAAACAATTTTGAGTAGAGCTTCAAATTATATAAGACAATTTTACTTCAAAAATATAAAATTTACTAACATAACAAAAAAAGACTATGTTATACTCGGCCAACTTTATATTCTACTATTAACTAAGAGCAGGAAAAAAATTATGAGAAAAAAGAGTTTTTTTTCACATTTTCTAAATTTTAAATATTTCTTATATTATTGTCTAACTATATTAAATTTTTTATAAAATTTGGATTAAGAATAGATTCTAAGTCAAAAAGTCACAAGAAAGTTTTCAAGTCATTTTTGTCAAATTTTGAGTAGTTTTTCCCAAATTTTGAGAAAACAATAAATTGAGAAGTTCAAAAAATTATCACTCAAAAGTACAATCTAGATGAAAATTGTGATTAACAAGGTTGCTGCTCAATACTTTTGGATAAGTATTTCCATATGAAAAAGTGTTTATAAAAAAAAAAAACTCATTTTAAAAACAAACATTAGCTCTTGCTCCACTCAGAATCAAAAATTGGGTGTAATAATACATTTCCTCCAAGGAAAAGCTATCCTACACCGTTACACAGTAAAAAATTTAATGAATTTCCTATTCTGAAATAAAAATATATTCAAAGTTATTTTAGTTTTAAATAGTTCATTAATAATACAAATATAAAGCTAGGTCATTTATATTGAATCAAAATCCACAAACTTAACCCTTCATTTGTTTTTCTTATTGATATAAACAAATAAATATGAATATAAACAAAATTGTCTTTAAATGTACTACCTAGCTATTTATTACAATAACAAAATTATTAAAAAGATAAAATCACTAACTTTTCTAGTTATTAGTCATTTCTAACGATAACAAATATGTACACGATAATAACCATGACAATAATAATAATATTAAACTAATTTCAATTTTAAACGAATAACCATGACACTTAATTATATAGTGTTAATCTTATGAGTTTCACAACATCTTGAGTATCTTATATTTCATAACTCTTAGTTATTGTTACAAATTGAACAGTTTTTCTTCGTGTTGAAAATAAAGTATTCCTTTAAAATATAGTCAGTTTTTCATTATGTCCTTATATTGAAAAAAGAAATGGTTAGCATTTTGGTATTAATTATTTAGAAAATTTAATTTATGATCTACTAGTACTATCAACTATGTTACTGTGAAAAGGACAATGCAGTAAAGCGTTTCTCCTGGACATTTTGGAGACTTAAATTAAATAAAGTCCCCTCAGACCCCTTTCATTTTAACCACTGAGTAATACACGACTCAAAACGTACTTCTTTGACGATGTAGGCGTTGGCAAATATCATTACAATATTGTAAGCTATTAGAACGTGTTTTAAATTGTACGCCGAACGGTTCTTCATGTACCTTGGAGTCAGCCATACTAATAAAAAATAGCAGAAAGTTATGGTGATCGTAGTAAAAGCTGAATTAACCATCCACCATCCCTTAGTTCTGCTGTCTACAACAAATAACACACAGATATCACAATTTTATATGATAATTAAAATGCGAAGAAGCACAATATTAGGTAGATATGTGTTATTTGTAAATAATATACATATAATACACATACACACACACACACACAAATTATGCTTATTATTGATTTATAAATAAAATAAATTATGATCGATTTTAAACTTACCACTTAATGACTCACTCCATTGGTTAAAATGTTCAGTTTGTTCGATTATGCTGGAAAAATTATAATCCAAGTGAAAGACTGTATATTCACTAAAAAAAAAATACATTAGGTAAAGTATTATTATTTTAGTAAGTAGACAAGTGTGGCCAAGGAGGGACCATTGGGGCCATGTCCCCCAAGCTTACCAAAATGTTTGATAAATTTTCCTCGATTATATTATGAATATTAAAACATCAATCTAAATGTTAAATACCAAGCAATTTTAATTTAATATAAAAAATATGTTAGGTATGTACTATATATATTGTAATCAGCAGGTAGTGGCTTTAATTTTAATATTTTTTACAATAAAATTCAGTGTTGTCGTAGTACATACCAAAGTTTAGTGCGTAAATACCTAATACTGCATAATGCATACCACTTCCATATTATAAATAATGTAAATAACTAACTTGGAAAATATTTTGGAGTTTTAGCGCATATTATTTCCAACATATTTATGAAAAAAGAAAATTGATAAATCATTTCAGAGTGAGTCAAGTAAAATATAAGACAAATAAATGCTTGAATTCTTTTTTATTTATTTTATGGAACATGTTTCTGAAGTCATAGTATTATTTGCGGTTTATTTATATTGTATAAGTTTTTATATTTATTTTCATACAATAAAAGAAGTGCTTTTTTTTTTTTAAGGAAAAAAAGCTTACGGCAGCATACACCGGTAAAGCTTGTATAATAATAATATAATGACTAAATTTGAGTTTCCAGCAAAACTTATAGCAGTTATAGCACTAAAAAAATGTGTATGGAAAGTACAAAGTACCAGATACGGGTAGGCCAAACCACATTTGAAGATTTTCAAGTTATTACAGGTCTAAAATAAGGTGATACACTTACCTTTACTTTTTAATATAGGATTGGAAAAGGTGATAAAAAATGTAAAACATAATAGATGTGGACTAAAGGTCAGAGTATCAATGTTGGATGTGTTAGGGTTTGCAGATGATCTAAATCTAATTGGAAGCAATAAAGAAACTGTAGAGATTTACGATGTGTATGATGTCCTTCAATCTCATATATTTTTGTGTAACAACTAATTGACTTTTAAACTTTTGAATACAATTATTTAGGTATTTATTATAAGTGGGTTAGTGGATACCTGATCTGACACCTGTATAATAGGTATATGTATGTATCAAATTATGGTAATTTAGTCATTTATTTTCACATACAAATACATATTGTTTAGACGTTTTAAAATTTTCCAAAATAATCTTAGCTGTTTAAAGTGGTGTGTTAATTGTTTTTTTCTGGGGGGAGGGGCGGGTGGTCTAGAAGTCATGTGTAACTATTATAAACATATATGATAGTTTGTTCATAACAGTTATGTAGATACCTATGACGATATTATTGATACGTAGCCATACGTGTCCACCAGTAATACTCACGTTTGAGTGTTCAGTGTTTTTCTAAAGTGAATAAAATTGTAAAACTGAGTGTTTCAATTTTAAAATGTGTATTTTGGGTATTTAACTAAGCTAGATTTGCTATCTTAGTTTGCATATAAATGTATATTTTGAGTATTCAAGAGCATGTATGGTAACTTTAGTTCTACAAAACATCTGCCCTTGATATTATTTATGCTGTAGGAACATTCATATGATTATTTTTTTTCTGTGGGAGGAGGGTCCAGTACCCCTGGACCACCCCCGTAAATACGCCACTCGCTATTTGAATGTTATTTATTTTATAATCTGAACAAAGCAAATTCATGGGTTCTTAGTTTTTTGGGGTAAAACAATTATTAGTAGTTTAATTGTGTCGTGTAATACCATTTAGTATAATACATAGTTTCATCTAAAACGTCTTTGTTATTGGGATTGAAGTGATAATGTTTCAAGTTTCTCAGTAGTTTTCTCTAACGTTTGGAATGTTCATATATATACTTTTCTTTATTTAATATAAAGGGAAAAAATGAAATAAGAAAAAAAAAATTTAGAAAAATGTTCAAAATACACCTATGTTTAAATTTTCATAAAGTTCGAATCAAAAAATTATGGTTTCCGAGTCTTTTTTTGTCAAATTTTGGGTAGTTTTTTTCAAAAAAAAAAAAAATTGAAGAATTGAGAAATTCAAAAAATTACCTCACTAAAGTACTAACTAGAGGCAAATTCAGTTTTAAAAAGTTACTGATCGAAACTTTTGGCCAAGTAGATCTATACAAAAAAGTGTGTACAGAAAAAAAAAATAAACACCATTGTAAAAACACTAGCTTCTTAACTCCGTTCAGAATCTAAATTGTATTTAATTTTACTTTCAAAATTATAACGCAATAATTATTTTTAGTAGGTATTAACAATTTTGAATTTGTGATACTAGAAAATAAAAGTTATTATAATATAGAATACTCTGTGATTTTTAAAAATATTTAAAGATGCCGTAGTTAAATAGGTTGAATAAAAATTTGAAAGCTCTTTAGTATTTTCAAATAATTTTAAGACCGTTAGTATAGAGCTTACTATATTTTCGTTTGCGATTTTGACGGAAACAAATTATTTTCACGTGTATTTTAAAGTTTTATATTACCTACTCATACTTAAAATACTTTAAATTTTTAAAAAAGAACATGAAAAAAATAAATAAAAATGATGAGAAAAAAGTTTTCACGTATTACAAATTTTCTTTCAAAAAATATTCTTCATAATATTATTGTCTATCTATAGTTAAATTTTCATGAAGTTAGGATAAAAATAATTTCGGAAGGCATTTTTGTCGAATTTTGGGTTATTTTTTATTAAAATTACTTCTTTAAAGTATCATCTAGGATCGAATTCTGAATCAAAGAGTTACTACAGGTCAAATCATTTGGAAAAATTTTACGATACTAAAAATTGCTACAGAAAAAATAAACTTTAATGTAACAACTTTGCTCCATTCAGAATCTAAAATAATTTGTTTGAAGTAATTATTAAACTAAATTAATATTAAGGTAAATATTATTCTTTTTTCAACCTTCGTGGGTTTACAGAACTTTGTTTTAGCTTTAAAAATATTCAACGTGTTATTTGATGTTTATTATGATAATTTATAACAAAACATAATCATGACTGGATGTTTATCACGGTCAATTCAAATTTCAAGTGATATGAAACGTGTTGTTCAGGGTTGTCGTATTTCCTCGCATTATTTCATAAGTAACAACAAGTTTTTTATTGTTTTGTTTGATAAAATTTTGAACAATTAAGTTCAGCTGTTAGCTGTTACATAAATTTTCTAAAAACAGTCGTTCATTGTAGGCACTGTTTACAATCTACCGTTCGCTGCTGTCTCGATCATCAAACGTAAAGATCAGAAGAAAACACAGGTCAAACAATGTCGAAGCAGATAGCAAATTGTTTTTAAAACTTTTTAATTTTTTTTTAATTTTGAGGAGATATAATTTGAATTAAATTCACGTTCTTGCAAGAAATACGCAAAAAAATTCCCTAAAACTCAAAGAGGTTCGAAAAATGCAAAATATAAATTTCATTTTCTCAACATATTAAACACATTTTTGCTTGGGAAACAACGTTTAAATGCTCCCAGACAAAAAAAATTTATTCACACTTAAATCCGTGGCTTACTCATTACAGTATAAAATGTCATATAGTATTATAGTAATAGTTTATACATACAATCAGGAGAGTATCCTTAAACGGCGTTACGTTTAGGCATTTTAGTGGCTTACATGTAGTTAGCACTATTTATGCCTTAACACCATAATATACAGAACTTAACTACAGGTGCGTAGTAGTATACGAAAAATTGATAAAAAAAATGATTATTATATTTAGCGGTGAATTCGAGATTTTCCAAGAGAAGAGGGAGAATAACAGTGCCTAAATGAAATAATTCTATTGTTATTGATTAACATGATTGTAATTCGATATTTTAAAAGAGGCAAAATGATAATTTTCCTGTGATAAAATGTCAGTGAAACAAGTGCCGTGCCACCACCTCCCCCTAAAGTACGCCACCGAGTGAGTTTGTATTAGAAACATGCGGTGGTTAAACTATACAAATCACCACTGTCGCATGTTAAAAACTATAAATGTATTAACAATATTTTGAAAAATGTCTACGTTCAATGAAGGTATAAATAATATTCGTTTGGTAATTTGGTCGAATTTAATGAATACATTATTGTATGATAAGGTGGAAAATAGTAAAATTATTTTTTTCAGTGTTTATAGGATCGTTAATTTGGATTTGTTGTCATTAACTTATGTTAATAGGTATATACTTATGTTTATAGGTATACGGTCTAAATTTTGTGTTTAAAAAAGGGTTATAAACGTTGCCCCCCACCCCCCCCCCCAAAAAACCAACTCCGATGAAACTCAAATTATTAATAATTATTGTTATTATCGTTTTCTTTCAAACGACAAAAAAAAAAAAAAAACGATAATAATATATCTGTGAATACATATAATACGTAGGTACGTACTCGAGTGTGTACATACACACATACGTTTTAAAATTTTACCAAATATTATAATTATATAATAGTGTTAAAGACGTACTCGTTTTGTGCGGTGTACATAATATTTCAATAAATATACATATATTTGTAATATAAGTATACGCTTTATGTCCGTAGGAATAGTTTTGATTGAATATATTTTATTATATTAATAAAGGGGTAAAAAAAACATTTATTTCCAGTTCACTATAACGAGTATATATAACCGTATTACATTTATAGTGTTTAATTATTATTATTAAAACGGTTTACGTGTAGAAAATCAAAATGACTTATTTTTACGTATACAACAACAACATAATAGGTATTAATTCGCGAGAGATTTTTAACCGAACGGTGCACAACATTGATAACGAGTCATCAGAACGTGGTCGGCAAAAAAAAAAAAAAAATGACGCGAGGGTCTAAATGCAGTAAAACAAAATCGATGTCGCGCGTATACTAGTACGCGTTGCACTATCCATATCCCGACCCCGGTGCCGGCGAACGCCAAGGAAGATCAATGTTCGAGCGAGTACTGCGCATGCCCCCGCGGTATATCCGCGCTCTCGGTAAGTATGTTATATTGTTATTATGTATTTCGTTTTTTTAGCGGTTGATATTAGCGAATTTCAAACGTCGTCGTTGTACGTTAAAAGAGGGGCGTAAATCTTTTTGTCCGGAAAAAATAAATTCCAGTACTCTTCAAAAGTGCACCCAAGGGGCACGTGTTATAGTTGAGTCCAGTAAACCAAATCAGGTGTGGACCCAGAACGCATTTACAGGGGTGGCTAATCTTGGTTTACATTGATATTATATTTGTTAAATATACTGAATATAATACTGGCAATTATTAATACATATATTTATTGAAACTCTGAACAGAATCGAATCGATGTACTGAAGAAATTATTTATCATTTCTTTAAAATTAAACACATCCACCGAGAGGTATTACACTTGAGGTGTGAAGAATACCCATAGTGTGAAATATGTCGGTTATTCGACAATTTTTTGAAAACATCCTAGTATTCATCTAAGTTTACGTAGGGGGCGATCGCCCCTTGGCCACCCGCTTGGATCCACGCCTGAACCAAATAATTACACCTGATTCAGTCCAATAAAAAAACAAAGTCGGGTTTTAAAAAAGTATTGAGAAATTTTAAAAATTACCTTTTACTAAAAAGTACCATCTGGGTGTGATTTTGGATTTATAAAGTTACTGATCAAAAGTTTTGGACAAGTATTTCTATACGAAAAAGTATTTATAGAAGAAGAAAAAATAAAAATAAAAAAATAAACATCATTGTAAAACCATAAATTACTTCACTTCGTTCAGAACCTAAAATTATAATTTTATTTTTTCGCAGATGAATAGAAGGTTGTTCCGTGAAAGAAATCTCAATATCTAGTTCAGTGGCCTTGGATTCGGCATATTTTATAAATTCATAACTTTGAATTTTTTTGAAAATAATAACCATCTCTTAATGAATTTCTAAGTTTTTTTAGTCTTCTGATATAATACTAGCATGTATTTCTGGATAATTAAAAATTTCATTCTTTTTTTCCAAATATTTTTCAAATGAACCAGAATTTTTTTTCATTTCAACTTCACATTTTACTTTTTGTTTTCGATATGTTACACCTGTTAATCGTATACGTTTTGACTCTGACCTGTTTCACAAAAATGCTCGAGTAATTACTGAATTTTAAATGATATACTACACAATACACATGGTACGGGTGGTTGAAAATAAGTGGCTAAAATCCGGTGTATTTCTGTGAATGTTATAAGCGGAGAGCTATAATAATTGTCTGGAAAATAATTTCACGGAATATATATCTGTATACATTTTTTCGTATGAATCTGCTTGTCCAAAAGTCTCGATCAGCAACTTTTTAAAACCGAGTTTGCTTTTAAATGGTATTTTTGAAAGGTCATTTTTTTTAAATTCTCAATTGTTTTTTTTTTATTTATTCACTGTGGACAATGAAACATAAATTTTGGGAAGTTGGATATTAATATAATAATATAATATGTTTTAAAATGCTAGATATTAATATATGTATTTGATTTGTTCAAAATTTGTCGCCCTTAAACTAGTGCCGCCCTAAGCGACTGCCTACTTTTTTATGGCTTTGGGTCGTCCCTGTACCTACTAATTAAAACAAAATCTTTTATTAATTTCATGCTTATAGCATGAGGATTGAAACTTATAGCACACTTTATTAACAAATTCGCGTCTGATTTAATAGGACTAAATTAGATACATTATCATTTATCGGACTCGATTCAGTCTTAAGTATAATTCCTTATCTGGAACTGAACTGCACATTTTTCCCAAAGAGGTGGCTATAGGCTATCGAACTAAAGCCCGCCTCCCCCCCCCAAAAAAAAAAAAATTGTTTTCAACATGAATTTGTTTCAGTATAGTATCTGTATCAATACAACCGATTTTGAATCTTCAAATTTTTAATTTTTAATTTTTTTAATTTCTGTAGGAAAAATTACACAAAGTTAATTATTAACAACTTTTTAATCGAAACACAGCTTTAGTACTATGACAAGTGGTTCTTATGATATACGTGTCATTAGTGAATTAATAGAAATAAAAAAAAATTATTCGATAATATTAAATAATGTGTGATGCGAGTGTAATTTTAAATTGTAATTAAATTTATTTTAAACTACTAAAATTTTGATATTTACATATTACATTCTGAGCGAAGCGAAGAAGCTAGTGTTTTTACAATTATGTTTATTTTTTTATTTTTTATATTTATACCTACACGTTTTGATACAGAAATAATTGTCCAAAAGTTTTAACCAGCAACTTTTTGAAATCGGGATTACCTCTAGATCAGGCATGTCAAACACGCGATCCGTGGGCCGCATGTTGGCTCTTGTTTTTGTGACCGACGATCTAAGATTATTTTAAATATTTATTATTATTTAAAATAAAGAGCAAATAAAAAAGTCAGGATTAAGTTAAAAATAAGTATACTCGATGAGTTTTGTGAGGAAAAAAAGATCTTTGCAGCCCGCATGGTATTATATTCAAATATTTTGACCCATTTAATCTTTTAAGTTTGGTATGCCTGCTCTAGAGTCTAGAATCTAGATGGTACTTTTGAGAGGTCATTTTTCAAATTTCTCAATTGTTTTCTCAAACTTTGAGAAAATATAAACTATCGAACATTTTTCAAAAAAAGTCGGAAACTATTTTTTTTAAATTCAAATTTTATGGAATTTTAATATAGATAGACAATAATATAAGAAATATTTTAGCGCAAGAAAATTCTGAAAATGTGAAAAAAAAATTTTTTTCTAACCGTTTTTTTCCTCATCAGATTTTTTTTATTTTTAGTAAATTTTTCTTTTTTTCCTCTTCTGTATTTATTGGATAAAAAAAAGTATAGCAAAGTAAAGTAAAGCTTGTTGAAGAAATCATTTATCGTTTCTTTGAAATTCTACACACCCACCAAGAGTATTTGACACGAGGAGCGAAGAATATCCGTGTTGCGAAGTATGTCCGGCTTTTTTTCTTAATTATATGATACGATATACATAATACGGACAATACAGTACAATAGAATTTATTATTATATTTTTTTTACGACCAAATGATTACATCCAAATATCCTGGATCAAGTGTGTATACGTTGTTTTCCAATTAATAATTTGACTAGTTTCCACAAAGTAGTACCAAAAAATCAAAATATAATTTTGTTATACATATTATGAATATTCGTAATAATATGTTCCGATGTTCGTACAAATATTGTACCGTAAATACGAATACAATCTTATGCATAAATGACCCTTAACGTACATAAATAGTTATGAAGTTGTGCGTTATTATTATGTTTAATATACAGGTCACAATTGATGACATTGACAAATTTTAACCAAAAAAAAAAAAAGTGTTGATTTAAATAATCGTGTTAGCGAATATTACAATATTATTATAATACTAGAAGGGAAAACTGTAAACAATTTTACATAAACACGTAACAAAAGAAGGTAAGTACATATGTATATTATTGTATAATAATTATAAAAACAATTTTTTTTTGAAAATTTCAAGGATGAAAAACGTACTTTTCCTTATATACCTACGCTTTATGCGCTAGTAGTTAAAATATTTTGCTTAAATCACAACGATTACAAAAATTCAATGAATTTTTTTCGACCTCCTTACAATGTTGTTCATGTAAACGTATATTTTGTTCACGTCATCGGACTTGTTCTTGGTATTCTAAAACAAACATTGAGATTAATTTTTATGAAAACTGTTCATATTCAATGTAATTTGTAATACAACACTATTTATACCCGTATAGGTACATAGGCATTTATTTTAATTGTTTTTAGATTCTGAACGTAGTGAAGAAGCTTATGTTTTTACAATGATGTTTATTTTGTTTTTTCTTCTCTGTAAACACTTTTTCGTATAGAAATACTTGTCCAAAAGTTTCGATCAGTATCTCTATAGAACCGGAATCGTACTTGATGGTACTTTAAAGAAGTCATTTTTCCAATTTCTCAATACTTTTCTTAAAAACACAAAAAAACTGAA
>JAIPRM010001114.1:7967-42145 GCA_025469315.1 Stegophylla sp. TES_Ste_2020 | reverse complement strand
GAGTCGTTTTTGTCAAATTTTGGGTAGTTTTTTCTAAAAAAAACATTGATGAATTAAGAAATTCAAAAAATGACCTCTTTAAAGTACAATCTAGAGGCGAATCGGGTTTCAAAAAGTTATTGATCGAAACTTTTGGACAAGTATTTCTATACGAAAAATTGTACACAGAAAAAATAATAATAATAAACATCATTGTAAAAACACTAGTTTCTTCACTTCATTCAGAATCTAAAAAAACACTTAAAATGAAACAATAAAGCACTAGAAATCTAAAAATAAAGCACCAATAAACTTAAAAGAGAACTAGAAAATAAGCTAAAAACAGTAAAATAAAATTGATTAACGATTTTTAGGATCGCTCAACGCTTATTAGATACATAAATGAATTTACATTTTTACATTTTAAATTTTACATAATTTACATTTATTAGATACATAAATGAGAATTTAAAATGGTATTAAAAATTCTTACATAAAATTTAAAAAAAAATTACAAAATTCTATATTTATACAGAAAAATATTCAAATTTTTTTAGACTGTATTAACTATTTATTGATAATTGGCAGAAGCGGATTTCTCATTAGGCACTGTAGGCAGCTGCCTAGGATGGCAAAATTTGGGAAGGCAGCAAATTCTGTAGTGTTTTGTTTTAAAAAAAATCAAATGCATCAAAAAAAAAAAAATTAGAAAATTAATTTCTTTATATTTACGAAAAATAATAGTATAATGTGTGTATTTTTTTATATTTTATATTATTGTACATCTGTATATGGTATACCTATCTATTTGGGTTCATTATAATTTATGGTCGCCATAAATATAGTAGACAACTGCATAAAAAACTGTTTTTGATAATACTTTATTCAACACATTTGCAGTATAGTCCAACCAGAGCCCGTGTACGCTACGTTAAAAATACGTACGGTATACGTACACCGTCGACTATGTGCCATAATATGTGTTAATATATTATATCAAGCAACGATGATTATTAATAATGGCCCATAGTTAGTGTCCGGATTTTTATGCACTCAAAAAGCTTAGAAAAGAAAGGCAATTATGCACTAAAAAAACCTTTAAATATGCACTTGATATGCACTTATTTTTTTGATAATATGTGAACATTTTCTCTCATCCAAATAATATGCATTTATATATACTTATATATTTTTAATTTCTTCCATAAATTGTAATACAACTCAATTAGATACACTTAATTTTTTGATTACAGACATCAAGCAACAATGATTAAAAAACAGAAAATATTTAAAAATGTGTTCATACTTTTATTACGAATGATAGTAAAACAATTAAAAAGGTATTAATAAGCGTTTATAAAATTTAAGGCTAAAAATACAATTTTAAAAAGGAAATTTATCTAGGATAAATCGATCAGCATTGTTGCCAATAATCATGATGCGATAAGGCCCAGTACTGTACTTGCTTTATATAATTAATAATTATATTAACGCGAGTCGAAGCAAGTGCGTGTGCTACGATGCCTCTGCGACATGATGCATGAAAATTTGTATGTAATATGTCCATCGTTCGCCACTGTTGTGTGTGCAGTAGGTACGCAGTTCTGAAATTATAATTTTAATACAAATTGTGCAAAAATATAGGATTTGAGGAGTACTATTTCCCAACAATAACGTTATAAACTCATAAATCATAATCTAGTATTTACGGTGGAAATAAAAATAAAATAATTGGTTCAATGAACTTTTCTATAAAATATGCTTAAATATGTGAAATTCTTCAAGTATGCCGTCATCCCTAAAATATGCATTTATATATGCAAAATAAACTTTTTCTATGCACACGAATCATCTACATTCCTTACTACCGTCAAGCTGCATACACTCATTGTCATTACAAAATACAAATATGAAAATACAAATCCGGACCCTAGTTATTAATATTGTTTTTATCAACGATTGACGGTCGTCACAATTTCGGGAGAAAATAAATACATACTCACACTGCCACACTATATTACTAAGTCGACAATCCTATGCTGTTATTATGAACTCAGAACAGTTCTGATAATGAAACTATAATGAAAACTTAATTATTATCTATTATTTCGCTATCTGTGTTTGAAACATCGTGTCGCGTGGTTGTGTGTACACCTACTCCGTGTATTTTACAAACCTGTAAGAAAGTACCTACCTAGGTAAATAATAATTGTAAGTATTAAAAAAATATTTTAAATTATACCAAGGATAGTAAGATAGTAAAAATTAAATGGTCTTCTTATATATCTATATTTTTTTAAATTTAATGGACATCCATTGACATTTTTTCAAAGTAGGGTAAATAACTAAGAGGAAAAAAATAGTGTAAAAATTAAAATGGATGTAAGTAATATTGTCTATATATTTAATATTTAGAGTAGGTATTTTAAAGGGGATATTGTAACTTGTTTGCCTATTAAAGAGGCGGCAAATTTTTGGTGCCTATAACTGTATAAAAGATAAATCCGCCTCTGCCCACCGTGATCAAGGGCACCACTTTCTCTACTTCTCTCCGCAATTCGAAAATATCCCTCATTTCTGTGTAACGTGGGGACATTTTGGAAAAAACAGGCGGCAACTGACAAAACCGAAACCGAGATCCGCGACAATTAAAACCAACACATTCCTAAACGACCCAGCAAGCCAAGTATATGAACATGTGGAATCAATTGCTTTCAGGAGGCGGCTATTACTATAAATGTGATCTCGTCAAGATCGGATGGTTAATTTTTAACTCTCCTGTTTTACGTAACAATTGATAAGACCATTTAGAAACCAGGGTTTCCCAAATTAAAACTGTTTTTGTTGTAACTTAAACAATATTTTGTACAAATGTAACTATATTTGCTTATGGTGCCTTAGATCATAATATGTCATATAATAATATTATGATCTAAACTCTGTGTAATGGCTTTTTTTTTCATTGATTTTCACCATATTTGTCACATTATTAGAAATAATAATATTGTATTTCTCAATTTTCATTTTTCTTATCACTTTTAATTGGTGAATATCAAAATACTGATAGTAATTTGTAGGTAAATAATAAATATTCCTATTTCATAGTTTCTATCACATAATACAATAATATTAATTAATAATTTCTATTTTCCTATCTTTTATTTATTTTTATTAAAAAATAGAATGTAATAATGTAAAATTCTCAATGCTGCGATCATTAAAATATGTTGTTTATTATTTTCACACGATAATCTGGATAAGATTTTTTGACCATCAAAAACTATTAAAAAAGATACTTCAGAATTTGCAATATTTTATATTAAATGTATCGTTCACAGACCAACACACATATTTACTGAATAGTTTTCTATTTTTTTATTATCTTATAAACAGAGTAATAAGTATGTTGAATATTCAGAACATTTATCTGTAAACAACTTCGCATGCCTTAGGAACTATTGATAAAAGTGAAATGTTGAGTTATGTAATGTGTTATAAAAGTAAATTATTAAGAAATTACTATGTATTTGATTACAAAAGTTACTGATCTCTTAAGTTTTGTGTTGTTTAGTTAACATTTGCAGAATAAAACAAATTTATATACCTATCTGTGATTTATTAAAAATATATTATCTTAATCTGTGCAGCTACATATTGATAAAGTAAAAATTTAACTCACTAAAAATACTATATATATTATATTATCAACTTTGAAACAGGTTTTACTCCTTAGTTGAATATTTTAATAATTAAGTAAATAAGTAGGGATCATGTTTACCTTAAAAGTATAATTATGTTATACTAGTCAATAAAATAAATTAATTGTACTAATAGATTTCACAGAGAAGATTCACACAAGTATTCTGAGTTTTAATAATGTCCACAATATTAGTCACTTATGAAGATTCCGTTCAAATAATTTCAATTAACCGCCCAAAGAAACTAAATGCCATTTCATTTCAAGTAATGTTATTGCATAATATGCATATAATTTCATTGATTAATTAATAAACATTAATTTTGTGTACATGAACAGTGCTTCAATGAAGTGTCTGAAGCTCTTCTAGATGGAGCTCAAAAGGAATCTGTTTTTCTGACCATATTAACTGGAGTTGGTAAAGCTTACAGCAGTGGTGTCGACTTGTCAGATATTTCTGGACCAGATCTTGAAGATCGTTTAATTGCTACACGGTAAATAATTAAGTACACATTATTACTGGTGACCAGTAACAAATTACAGTAGTGTCCTTAGGGGGAGAGGAGGTTAGGGGTTATATACCTTCCCTCATTGTCTTTTTCCTTTGTTATTGTTTTGCTATAAAAACACAAAGCATAAGATATAAGAGTACCTGTAAACAAATAGTTCAAAATATTTAATATATTCATGAAAATTAAAATAAATCAGTTATGAACTATGCACAAATATATAGACCATGATGTTCCTATCAAATTTGTTGAAGGGTATATGTTGTACCTCTCCAATTTTTTTCTTATGTGTAACCCCCCATTTTTAATTTTCAAAAAAATCAAAAGAGTATAGGCGTATGTGGAGTATACCCTTACTATACTAGATCTATATATCTATATAAAATTTTTATGATAGGTAGGTATATTATAATATGCAACAAAAATAATAGAGATTTATTTATAAATGCTTTATTGTGTAAAAAAGAGCTGTTAGTTTTTAGTGGTATAAGCTATAAGGTATAATGCTATAAGTCACACCTTTATCAAAGCGCGTAAAATGAATGAATTAGTAACTTATAGTAAATCAGAGTATAATATATTTTAAGTTAAAATTAGTACTAGGATAATGATACCAAAAAGTTTAAAAAGAGGTGTTTCAAGTTAAACAAAAAAAAACAATTTGTTGTTCTTATTAAAATTTAGTAAATCCACAAATTCCTGTACTCAATTTAATTCCCACTCCAACCTCCTGATTACATCCCCTCCTTCCTACACATAAAAAAATCCTTAGCACCCCACTGGAAAACTATATTTGGAAGCCAACTTGAGCCTAAAAAGAAATATACCACATATACATGCCTAATAAATAATCATCTCTATGTATTTATCAAATTATTTACGTTTATAGTATCCTCACCTAATCTTATCTGGCATAGTCAATTAAAAACAAATTAATATGTGATGGTGTTTACAGAAATTTTGTGAGAGCATTTATAGATTATCCAAAACTGTTGGTAGCTTTGGTGAATGGTCCGGCTGTTGGAATTGCATGCACAACATTAGGACTATGTGATCTTGTGTATGCAACAGAAAAAGTAAGTTAATTTTCCAAATAATTATTGATTGCTCATATAGTTAAATTTTAGGCAACATTTTCATGCCCGTTTCACAAAATGGGTATAACAGCAGAAGGATGTTCAACTATTACATTTCCATTAATCATGGGTAAAATGAGGGTAAATAAGTTAGTTTTTAACTTGTTTATTCTAAATCTTAATGAATATTAAATTATGTATTTATTTTTATAGGCAACTGAATTTTTGTATTCGGGTAAAATATTGAATGCGTCTGATGCACTGAAGTTTGGTTTAGTCAATGAAATTATCAGTGATGGGCTTGTTGGAAGAAATCAACTAATTAAAAAACTCAAAACTGAAATAGTCACTTTAAAATTGGTAAAAACCATGTTTTCATAATATACAATCATTAAAATTATATAAATGAAATGGCACTCCATAATAAAATATTTAGAAAAAAAAAAAGTGTGTACTTTGCTCGTCAGGGTGTTCTTCGGAAATCGAGTGGGCTTCTCTTGACGGGTATATTGAATTTTAAAGAAACGATAAATCATTTTAATATAATAAATCATAAAAGACATTTTTCTATCACTTTTTTCTTATTAATTTTTTTTTCCTTTTCTTTATTTATAACTTTAAAAAAAATAAAGTTAAGTAAAGATAAGTAAATTATGAACAAGAAAGCCAGACATACTTCATACCACGGGTATTTTTCACTTTTCAGTTCAGATACTATTGGTGGGTGTGTTGACTATGACGACTATTATTGTTTTTTATATTAATAATTTTCTTTGTTCAGAATTGTATTATCGAAGAAATTATTTATCGTTTCTTTAAAATTCTACTCACCCACCAAGAGTATTTGACCGATAATGCAATGTATGTCCTGAATTTTTTTTCGTATATTAACCAATTTTCATTAATTTATTTTTAACGTTAATTTAATTTTGGGTTGAAATTTAATCAATATTTCAACGTTAAGGGTATCATGAATTTTATTTGAGTTTAAATTAAATGCAAGCAAGCTTATAAAAAAAAATTGACATTTCCCTCCTACAATGTTGATTTAATAAAATCCTTTGTTTTTACAGTGATTATTTGTGTGATTTTGATTATAAATCTGTTAATTTATACATTATTAATTTTCAGCCTATAATGTATACCAAATCAATGATGTTCTGTGGTGCAATGTCCAAAGATGAATTGCATAAGGCTAATGATAGAGAATATGAAAGACTGATAGAGAGATTCAACTCCGTTGACTTCCAAGAAGCTATCTCTACTTATCTCAAGCAAAAAGTGTTACGGAATAAGTTATAGGGATTTTTTTTAATATTATGTAAACGATGCATCACAATAATTTAGTTTTATTATTTTGAAACAATCACAACTTTGTTAACGATTGTATCATATTATAAACAATTATAAGTATTTTATTTTTTATTTTTTTTATCATAATTTAAGTTATATAAATTATGCTCAATTAACTACAATTACAATAGTGCAATATTATATTATTAATACTTAATTACTAATATTATTTTCTATTTATTTTAAAACTGTTATGTATTTTAAATATTTTTAACTTCGTGGTTCACTGTTCTTATGAATGTCTTGCTCAAATATAAATGTGGTTAAAAAAATTATATTTGATCCTTCAAAGTAAGTAAGGAACAACATAATATGTTATTATTATAATATATTATTTAGAAAAAATTGTAATTTTCAGCTTTCCTTCTACTAAACCTCAAAAAATAAGTATGAGTAGAACACTACCGCATTTGGTTGCAAGTACACATATAAAAAAAAAACATACAACGCTCTTGTACTGAATGGCATTTATAAGTTTAGATAATACAAATACTAATTTAAATTATAAATATTTACAATGGTTTGAAGTAAAATAACATTTTATAAATTAATACACCTTAAAATAAATAATTATTTTTGTTGTAGTTTTGTTTTAGAAAATACTTCACAGTTATTTACAATCCATGGATGACACATTACATCATTTAAGGATATTCTGTTTTTGGGTACTTTAACCAAAAGTTTTGAAACTAAATCTCTGGAACCCTCACTCATATGAGGTAAGAAACCATATGTTACAGCGCAAATTTTTGAAAAGGTTTCTTTTTGATGTTTGCTTTCAAATGGCGGAGCTCCACACAAGAACTCATAACACAAAACTCCCAAACACCAATGGTCCACATATTCGTTGTATGTTTTGGAGTCAATCATTTCTGGTGGTAAATAATCAATAGTACCACACATCGTATTTCGACTTTTAGATGGAGCATGAACAGACCATCCAAAATCAGCTAATTTAACTACATGATGACTAAACAACAATAAATTTTCTGGTTTTATGTCTCTGTGAATAACATTTTGTGAATGGCAGTATCTCAGAGCATCACTTACTTGTCTTAAATAATATGCAGCAGTTGGTTCGTCAAAACGTTTGTGTGGCTGAGACTCCAGCACATTGAATAGTTCGCCTTCTTGAGCAAATTCTAAAATTAAAAATATTCTTTTTTCGTCCCAAAAATATGTAAGCAATTTAAGAATGTTAGGGTGACTAAGATGAGTTTGAATTTCAATTTCTCGTCGCACTTGATGTTCCATTTTATCTTTTACCAATTCTACTTTAAACATCATTTTTAATGCAACCATGTATTTTGTATTTTTTTCTCGGGCTAGGTATACACGACCAAATTTTCCATGACCAAGGGGTGTTCCTATTTCAAAATCACTTAGTTGCCATTGATGATTTACTGGACGTTTAGAACGGATTTCTCTCATTGATTTTTCAATGTGTTCAGCAATCTCATTTCGAGGTTTGATGTTGGTTTTGTTTGTTTCTTCAGACATTATTTTAAGGTTGTACACAGTCAATAGTATTTTATAATCTGAAATAATAAATGATTTATGTTTAAATATAATTGTATATTATATTGTTGCACTTAAATAGTGTAAAATTACTATATATACTATTGGAATATTTTGATAAAATTATAAATATTAGAAAGTCGCGCTTCGCTCCCGATTAAAATCAATATCAAGCCCTCGGCTTGCTGTGCAACATGGAGATATTACAGCTTGATAATTGACTAGCAGTGTGATGAGGGGACGTTTTGGTTGGATAATCGGTAATCATTATCGATAAGCTCTATTATATTTCACCACATTATGCCGATATAACTTGTAATCGCCCAAACAGACTATTATTTATTCGGTCAAAATTATTGCCTTCGTTCAAACAACCATCGCCCAACGTACCACGGAGGATATTTTCTTATCAGTGAAGTTGAAGAATTTTATTTTTATACTTTAAAAAACCAGTATTGAGGGTCGTACCAGCTTTCTGCGTTTGTAATCACCGTAAGTTTTCCATTAACCATCCCACTAAAAGCATAAAAAGATTTCCTTCGCCATACTCTATATAGGATCTATCAGGGGGAAGAGGCCCCCACCAAGATTTAAACACAGTTGTAGACTAGTCAACTTGGTATATCTAATTCCTGTTAATCCAATTAACACTAGAGGGGTAATCTAACTCAACCCCCTTCGGGGTACAACATTAAATACAGGGTAGAAAGCACAATTCTGGCGTAGATGGTGAAACTTTAGGTCCTACGGACTTCTTACACAGTAATAAATTCGTAGCCGGGCGATGTAGTGCACACTTGCTCACTCATTATCATCGTAAAATCGAAAATTTCAAATCATTATAACTTTTAAATTAAATGCGATAGCCAAATTATGATTTCACTATCGTTTTTAGCGTCAAAAACTACACGGAAACTATAAAATAACAATAAAAAGTTCGTGGTTTCTGTATAAAATAGGAAGCGTATGTACTAGGTAGGTACGTTAAATTTGACAAAATGTGAACTTCAAAGTATCATAGCTCACAAACTATTGGTTTCCGCCAAATTATTTTTGCATCATCGTTTTCAGCGTCAAAAACTCCATATGCTCTAACAAAAATAATATTCGCGTGGGTCCTAAACAAGATTTATGCCAACATAAAAAGAACACGCTCTAAGAAGGCAAAAATTGATAAATATGTGTAAAATTACTCACCCGACGGGGGACTCCCAAGTACCCAATTTCCGTTGGAGATCAGCGACGATATTTTTGTCTTTTGATTACATTCCCGTTCAAGGTGAAATACCTACACCTTGTTCTTGTTTGTAAAATTATATCTAGTAGTTTATTTTTGAAGTGTTAAAGTTGTTGAGACGGTTAAAATTTAAAAACCACTCAGCAGGCTGTTCAACGAGGTACTATCAGAGAGTACATACTCTGTGATACTATCTAATACTATCAGTTCCTTATCATTTTTCCCAACAATATTCCATAGGTTGCAGGGCGCAGGGTTAAATATTAATCATGGGAAATTGTAAATTTGGTTAATTATATCATGGAAATAATAATACTAATTTAGGTATTAATAAAGAATATTATTTATTTTGTAATTTTCATAGTTTTATAATCATTATTCATCTTTTATAATTTTTTAGTGTTCATAGCTCATACTATCACAGAATATATTATTCTGTAATCTGTGTTATTTTATTGATTGTCTATACTCTATAGCCATGAGTAAGACACACTCCATATTATATTATGGTGAATGTTCTATAATATAATATACTATAATCATGGCTTAAGATCTTAAACCATGACTATAATATAGGCTCTCTATCTCTAATATGTCCTTGCACTTAAGTCTTTTCTCTTGGAGGGGCATAAAGTATGATATAAATTATGAAATTAAGTAATAAGTAGGTATGTACTATGTAGAAGTGTTGCACTGGCAGAGAGTAGACTTATTTTGTTATGTTCTAACTTCCAAGAATACAATTTTTTATGCTAGGTATAATATACTATACATTATGTCTTACATTTTTTAATATTTTTTAGTTCCCAAACTCTTATAACTACACTGCTACAAGTAAAAATGTATTTTTTAAAAAGTATTGAAACCACTAAACACGTAAAACACTTATTGGGTACAATGAATTTAATCGCACGTTATACAGCTGCAATTTCGAAACCCAAAGTATTTGTGGCAATGAAAGATGTCCCAAAAAGTGCAATTGATTTACTTCATGAAAGGTTAGTAGTCAAGGTAAATGCCAGAGATTTTTCTTCTGTTTATTTAAACATGTGCATTACCTATTTTAGATTTGATGTTGAAATAAGTGATTTCATTCTTGCTACTCATGAAGAAGTTCTGGAAAAAATAAAAGATAAATTTGGAATATTTTGTAATCGAACTATTAAAATCAATGAAGACGTCATTAAAGCTGCTGGTGAAAAATTAACTGTGACCAATAAGCAATAGAACATGTTGCATTACTTAAAAGTATCTTATGTATTTATTTACTTTTACAGGTCCAAGCCTAAAGGTTGTCTCAACAATGTCTGTAGGATATGAACACATTGACTTGGTTGCAATGAAAAAATATGGACTGCGTTTGGGGTACACAGCAGATATATTAACTGAAACAGTTGCAGAAACCACTATCGGATTGTTGATATCAACTACTAGGAGATTTTTTGAGGCTAACCGAGCATTGAAAACGTAATTTAACGAATATTACTTTGACACACATAATTCATTTTAAAATACTTTAGAGGTGGATGGAAAGATTTGAGTCCTGTTTGGATGTGTGGTAAACGTATTAAAAACTCTGTAGTTGGTATTATTGGGTGTGGCAACATAGGAACATCAATTGCAAAGAAATTGAGCACATTTGAAATTTCGCAGTTGTTGTATACGAGTAGAACTGAAAAACCAGCTGGTAAATTGGTTTTTTAAAAGTTAAAAGAAAATTTATTCATTGAAATAAGTTATTTATTTTAGTTAAAGCTCTTGGTGGGAAATTAGTTACAGTTGATGAACTTGTTGAACAAAGCGATTTCATTATTATTGCCATTGCTTTGAATGAAGATACTAAATTTATCTTAAACAAAGAACGTATTGCCAAAATGAAATGTCATGCAATATTAGTGAATATTGGTCGAGGAGGTCAGACACTTTAAATATCTATCCATTTTTATTTGAAGTCTCAATAATAATAAGCCTGATATTAATAGATGAAGGAATACTTATTTGTTAGGAATACATATTTTAAACTATAATAATAAAATTAATTTAGATGTTATTTATTTTGTAAGTTATAATAGCAAACATTTTAACTTATAGTAACTAAACAAAATTATATTTGTATCATAAAATTCAAAATTGCTGCTGTTATGAATTTATTATATAACAGAATTTCAATGCACATATTATGTAGTTAATGGTTCAGTTAACAGTTTCCTATTTTAGATCTCTTAAAATATGAGTAGTCATTTTTAGTAATTTATGAAAGTTTCTAGTTCCGCTATTTCTTATGTTAAAAACATATTTTAGTTTTATGAAAATATCGGTTATAGCATATTTTATCGTTTTTTGTCAATTTTTTGACAGATTTTCTAGGACGCAGTAATTGTGCAGAAAATAATTTAATGGAATGATAAAAATGACGGAAATTAAAAGCACAGAACCAGAAATATATAGAGTAACTGATCCAGATCATAATATTACGGAATGTAATTGTGTGTAACGTAAAATCGCAGACCATAATATTGCAGAAAGTAAAATGAAAAAATATCTAAAATAACAGAAACAATGGTTTTCAACATTTACCTAATTAATAGGTTATATAAAAAGATTTTTCTCACACATTAACTCCGCTCATAATTTTTTTTTTTATTATCACCCTAACTCCGCACATGAGTTTATCAATACTGTAATTTCACACATATTTTTTTAATTTTTTAAGTAAATAACACAATTTAAAGTTCATGCAATTGCCGATTATTAAGCTGAAATTTCCCTACGTTGCACATCAAGCCGAGGGATATTTTTGATTTGAGGAGTGAAGCGAAGGCGTCGACGAGTATGGGAGTCAACCAAACACCTGGTTAACTAATCTATTCATATATATTATACGTAATATTTTTACATAAACATTTTAGGAACCAATTAAATATTTTCCGTATTATTACAGTCCATCATTTTACGTTTCACAATATAACTTTCCGTTAAACTACGATTCACATACTGCAGTTCGTATTTTTACATTCCGTCATTTTACGTTTCGTAATATTACAGTTATGAAACTTATATTCTACGATATAACAGTCCATACAAATTAAATTCCACAATATTATATTCCATAAAAAAATTTTTTCACACTATTATAGCCCTCAGATTTTTTTTACTTTTGGAAAAAATATAGAGAAATTTGAAAAATTACCTGTTTAAAGTGTCATTTGGGTGTAATTTTGGATCTATAGAGTTCCTGATCAAAACTTTTGGACAAGTACTTATAAAAAAATGTTTCTAGAAAAAAAATAAAAATAAATAATTATCATTGTAAAATCATAAGCTTCTTTGCCCCATTCAGAATCATTAATAAAAAATAAACATCTTTGTAAAAACATTAGCTTTTTCTTTCCACTCAGAATCTAAAATGGTTTAGAAGCATTGAAAAATTATGGCATAGTTATTTTCCTCAGCATACATTTTTTAATAAAAATATTTTGTACATTCCATTCTCAACATCTGAACCAGAGAGGTTTTCTAGCTTGAAAATAATAAAAAATGTTTGAGAAATTCCATGAAAGATTTAATTTCTTTATTTGAATTTTTATTATATTAGTGAACTGTTGTCATTAATGATAAGTTTATTAAATATTTTGTAAATTTGGAAAATATTTGTATGGAATTTAAGTTATTTATGTCCACCCCCTAAAAAAAATGCAAAGTACCTCACTAGTGATCATTAATATTATTATTATTATCAGTTTAATATTAATTTAATACTTCAAAATAAAAATTATTGAATAGCTTCTATTTTTATTTTCACTTCTCCTTGAACATTATGTATAACTGCTACTATTTAGAGCATTGAGAGCAATTTTTCATTATTATGTTGGTATTTCAGAACTGGTTGATCAAGATGCACTTGTAAAAGCATTGCAAGAGAATAAAATTAGAGGAGCAGGCCTTGATGTAATGACTCCTGAACCATTGCCACTTGAACACCCTTTAACAAAAATGGACAATGTTGGTATGTATGATGATTAGATATTATATAATATTAGATATTAATATTATGATTAGATATACATTTGTAACTGCTTTGTTCTTTAGTGTTATTGCCTCATATTGGAAGCGCTGCCATTGAAACACGTACAGAAATGGCCGAAATCACAGCTAAAAACATAATTGCAGTTTTGGACAATACCTGCATGCCAAAAGAATTAAAATTTTAATTTAAAAGCTTAATAATAATAAAGTTACATAGTATGTTTGTAATTAAATATTATATGTAAATACAATTGTTGCAAAATTTAAGATATTAAACAATAACTATGTGTATTCAGCTTTGTTTAAGGGTGCTGAATAATAAGTTAAATAAAATATTTTAAACTCAATAATAATTTTATGACATATGTAACATTTCTGTTACATTATCCTTGTTTATGCTTTTTTTTTATTCTATCAATAAATTGACATGCAAATTGTAATATTTTCTATAACAAATATTAATAATAATAAATGAGTCTGAAAATGAACACATAAAATGTCATATTGTAGATGAAACATTATATGTTCTTGCCAATATCAGACAATTGAATTTTGGGACTTAAGTTTTTATTTTAATTATTAATCAATGAATAGGAAAAATTTTTTTTTCATTTTCAAAATTAACTTTTGTTTATAAATATTTAGGTATTAATCATGGAGTTATAATATTACCATTTATGGTGTTTCTAATAAAATCACAACATAGATTTAATACAATTTACATCATAGATATGTATTGTAAAGTATTCATAATTTTTAGATTCTAAAAGGAGTGAAGCTAATGTTCGTACAGTAATGTTTATTTTTATTGTTACATGTACAATTTTTCATATGAAAATACTTATCCAAAAATTTCAAATAGCATTTTTTTAGATTGGAAATTGTATTTAGTTAGTACTTTAGGAGGTCAAAACATTTTTTTTATAATGATGGCTTAAATTACTGTCATAACAAAAATGTGTTGGATTTATTTTTGTTTTTAACTTAATAATATACTTTTATTAAAACAATTAATCAATTTTTCAAAATTCCAAAGCACTTTTCTTTTTCAAGTTGTCAACAATCGAGTTTTAATTACATTTGCATACAATTTCAATTACTATTTATTAACTATGTTTTAAAGATTGTTTATATGTTATAATTTGATACTGGATACAATTCGACAAGTTTATAATACGAGTTGGTTTGCAATAGTGAAGTCAGTAGTTATGAGATTATAGTGAATGTTTATGAGCTTCATGAAAAAACTACCTAGAATTTTTGACAGTCGATTATGGTGAGTGTCAATATAGCCCTGGCCAGGGATACGAACGCTGATGAAGCATTAATTTTTTTTTTTGTTCTCTTTATTTGGTAGATTGGGATAAAAACTCTGGGTACAGTATTGTTGCAGTCTTTTCCATTTTATATAGTTCATTTTTTATTTGTTTATTTGATTGAGCTGATATCCAAACAATAGTATCTGGTAGTTGAAAAATAATGACCCGTTGAAAATCAATTTTCTTGATATTTCGATGGATTAACATAACGTATACTATGATTGCCTTTTGATTATAAAATAAAATAAAATTGTAGTCAACATTTAATTAAACATGTAATATTTTCTCACTTTCGAATCTAATTAACTTATGTATTGAATTAATAAATTAAAAAGCCAGATATACTTCGCATCATGGGTTTTCTTTGGTCCTTGGGTGGGATGCTCTTGGTAGGTGTATTGAATTGTGTGTAGTGAAAAAAAGTTATTACATTTGTCAAATCGTACTGGAACACCCTGTATAAAGTCATTTCCTTCAAAATTTTTAAAATAATAACTAAAACAAATGTTAATGTGTGTCAGGGGGGAAGAGTACCCAATTTAAATGAGACTTGCAGTTCCTTCTCTTCTTCCTTACCCCAATTTGGATTCAAATTAATTTAGATTAATATTGGAGGCCCTAAAAAAAATCCTTGCTGTGGCCCTTTATATGCCAGGCCAACGCTGATGAGTGTCATACTATCATATGATGATGATCCACTACTCATAAGACATTATATGAGCATTACACAAATAGCAAAAAATCAAATTAAATAAACAAAGTATAATTTTATTAATTAGAGAATTTATATTGTACAATCGACGATAGATTAATTATTATTTTGATTGAATTTATATTCATAACATCTATTGATTTTCTTATACTAAAGATTATGTTTCAAATTTTATATTATGAATACAAAACTGTGTAGTTATAGAAATTGCTATCTTATTTTAAAGGATAAAACATTTGGCTTATTACATAGGTAAATATTTATTTTATTACTATTGTCAATAAGCTTATAAATGTCTATTTACAATTTACCTACAGAAGTCTAGGTATATTGCTTTTAAATACAATTTTTTTTAAAAAGCCCGCCATTAACATAATTTCGAAATCATTGTCACACTTTAAGAACCACTTGAAATGTAGACAAATGTTATCACCGTTTCAACCTTCCAACTCATAGTAAAAATCACGCGTCGGCTGCCGATCGCCCTCCTCTCAGCAAAGTTGCATATTATCAAGTGTTCCTATACTATTATAAAATATATTATTTATGATAGGTTCGGCGATTGTTTAATTATTTTGTATTTTGTTTTCAAATTTTTGCCTCTTAAAAATTATATAACGTGCACGATCAATCATGGCATCCAGAAGAATCGATCCGAAACCCAGAGAATCTTATTCTGCCGTAAAATACGTTCAAGTCGAAGGATTGGTAAGTATTATTCTCCACTCGCATTTCACTAGCATTATTGTTATACAAATAACACGTTTTAAACTATAGGCATTGATGAAAATCGCAAAACATTGTCACGAAGAATGCGCCAGTGATGTGATAATCGCCCAAGGAGCCCTTTTGGGTTTAGTCGTCGAAGATTGTCTGGAAATTACTAATTGTTTTGCCTTCCCCAAGAGCGTTGACGAGTCCATCAATGACGGTTAGTTGTTCAGCACATAGTATTTATACACTGTAGTACAGATTGTATCATTTTTGCGAAATTATGGTGTAATTCTATATGATTTAACATAAATCAATGATTATTTGATGAATATTTACATTGTTTGCTTATCTAACATTTGTTAAATTGGTCAGGCCATTCATCCTTGTCACAGATGGAAATTTGGTGTAATTAATAATGGGAATAAATTTTTCATGCCGTTTCACCTATACCTAAACCCTCACTCCACTCTCAATTATTAACTCAAGCAATTATTTATAATTGTGTTCTAAATGTTCACTAAGACTAAAATACTTCTGCAAACCAGAATAACTAGTACACAATTCCCTAAAAAGTATTTCCTCCTAACTCCCTTCCTCATTTCAACCTGTCCTTAGTACAATACCGGTTTTAGATAATACCTATATCTATTGTTCCGGTATTCTGAGAATGTTTTACAGTCAACAATTAACCAATATAAACTTCTATAGTTTAAACTTAGTTTCAAATTAAAAAAAAAAACAAAGACTAGGTAAGTATAACATTGAAAATTGTTTTTTTCATATAACTATTGAAACCATTTTAAGTAAAAAAATAAATAAATAAATTTTTATCTTTGGATAGGTGGGTAGTTGAATGTCTCAATGTGCAATCAATAGATCACTATTTACATTAATTAACATTGTACAATGCACAATTAATTCCTAATAAAATATTTATTGCGATGTATAAATAAATATTCATAATATTCAATGAGACTACTTAATATTTTTATATGCTATACTTTATATGTATGGTAATTTAATGTTTTTGAAACTATTGTACTTAAATTTAACTTATTTTAGTTTTTTTGTTATATTATAGAAAAATATCAATTGGATATGATGAAAAGTCTTCGTCAAGTAAATGTTGATCATTATCATGTTGGATGGTATCAGAGTTCTGACGTTGGGAACTTTTTGAGCTTACCATTGTTGGAGTCCCAATTTCATTATCAGACTAGTATTGAAGAATCTGTTGTTTTAATTTTTGGTAAGGTCTAATTAATTTTTAAATAGTGTAATTTATGTTTATAATATTTGTATAAATAGAACTGAAAATATAAGTATGCAATTTATAAATAGGTAATGGTATTATAAATTAAAACCCTACATTCAAAAAAATATTTTTCCAATAATAATATCTATTGAAGAATGTATATTATATTGTTTGGAATAAATGAAAATGTAAAAGAATATTTTAAAATATTTTTTCTTTTTTTTTTAAAAAGAGTATAAAGGCAAAATCTTGGTTACTTAATAGTTGATATACACAATGAATAAGATTGTGGAGGTTGTTTAAACTTCAAAAATTGTCCAAAAGTCATGTTATTAAAATTAAAAGAAATTTTTGGGCTAGGTATAAACAGAATTTAGGAAGCAAACATTTTTTTTATCAAATAATATAATATTTTAATCATGTTGTCATCTATACAATGTATATATTTTATTTTACATTACTTTTCACAGAAATAATGTATCTATGAAACAAAATGATAAGTGAATATTATTTCTAACTAAATGTATATTATATAAAAATGTTTTACAACTAAAAATAATTTTAAATTTTGAATGAAGAGAAAAAGCTAGCGTTTTTGCAATGTTGTTTATTTTTTATTTTTCCTGTAAACACTTTCTTATAGAAATACTTGTCCAAAAGTTTCGACCAGCAACTTTTTGAAACTGGATTTCTTTCTAATTGGTACTTTAGAGAGGTCATTTTTTGAATTTATCAATTCTTCTATTTTTTTTTAGGGGGTGGGGAGACTACCCAAAATTTAACAAAAATGACTTGGAACCATTATTTTTTGATCCACACTTTATGAAATTTAAACATAGATAGACAATAATATGAGAAATATTTTGGCCTAAAAAATTTTTAGTTTTCTAAAAAAAAAAAATTCTCATTAATTATTTTAGATTCTGAACAAAGTGAAGAAGCTAGTGTTTTTACAATGATGTTTATTTTTTATTTTTTATTTTTTTTTTTTTTCTGTTAACACTTTTTCGTATAGAAATACTTGTCCAAAAGTTTCGATCAATAACTTTTTGAAACCGGATTCGCCTCTAGATTGTACTTTAGACAGGTCATTTTTTGAATTTCTCAATTCTTCGATGTTTTTTTTTGGAAAAAACTACCCAAAATTTAACAAAAACGACTCGAAAACAATCATTTTTTGATCAGAATTTTATGAAAATTTAAACATAAATAGAAAATCCTATAAAAAAGATTTTGGCGCAAGAAAATTTTGAAAATGTGAAAAAAAAATTTGGACATTTTTTAAAATTTTTTTTTTTTATATTCTTAACTTCCCTCGTTCAGAATCGTTTTATTGAAGAAATGTTTTATCGATTCTTTAAAATTCAATACGCCCGTCAAGGGAATACCACCGGTCGTGCGAAGAACATCCCGACGGGTGAAGTATGTCCGGCTTTTGTTTGTTTTTTTTTTTTTTTCTCAATAAAAACGTTAACGACAAAAAATACAATGGGAAATAAAAAAACCGGACATACTTCGCACGATGGGTTGGATTCTCTTGACGGGTGTATTGAATAATAATTATTATTTTTCACCGGGCGATAGTCCATTACAACACTCGTTGCTCTCGCTATACTTACTCTGCATAGCGCGTGGAAATTCGACTCGAGTGTCGTCTACTCTTGAAAACCCTAACGTCGTCGTCGTGTGTAATACAACACGTTTCGCGTATCAATAAAAAAAAAATGAAAAAAAAATGAAAAAAAAAGAGTTTAAAGTTTGTACAGAGTTGCGGCACGCGCGCATGTGTGTGTATATATATATATATAAAACTTTCGAGTGTATCAAGATTGCGTAGAGATCATATTATATATATATACAATATACATATATATATGGGAATGAGTTAAATTTTTTACAACACTGTATTATAATATTCGTGTTTTCAGCGCTTTTTTTACACCGGTTAAAACACCCCCCCCCCCCACGCACCAAAATAGTCGGTCGGATAAGATTATTCGTCTAGTACGCTTTTCGAAATCGCGACGCACGTGTTTTGACAATAAACACTCGCGCAAAACCGAGGTAAATACTAGTAGTAGTAGTAGTAGTATTCTTTTCGTCAATATCATATTTTTAAAAACGTGTGTGAATTTTGTCTCCGGAAAATAATATTTAGCAGTCGAGTGGATATAACCCGCATAAAGTGACTGTCACTATACACTATACTTTACGCGTGCTGCACAGATCTTAGTGTACAGCTATTGATCGAAAAAATAAAATCTAAAATATAGCACTTACTTTGAACCTTTGATATTTTTCGCACTTCGGGTGGGATAATATTGCAGGTGTGTTGAATTTTAAAACAGGCGATAAATAAAAAACGATTCTTACTGGACTTTTAATTTATATTATATAGGGAAAATTTACTACAATTCTATAAATTTTATTAATATTATTTATTTATTTATTTTTTTACTCGGCCAATTTTATTCGTATAGAAATACTAGTCCAAAAGTTTCGATCAATAACTTTTTGAAACCGGATTTGCCTCTAGATTTTAAGAGGCTTTAAAGAGGTCATTTTTTGAATTTCTCAATTCTTCAATTTTTTTTTTTTTTGGAAAAAACTACCCAAAATTTGACAAAAACGACTGGGAAACCATCATTTTTTGATCCGAATGTTATGAAAATTTAAACACAGATAGAAAATCCTATAAAAAAGATTTTGGCGAAGAAAATTTTGAAAATGTGAAAAAAAAATTTGGACATTTTTTGAAATTTTTTTTTTTTTTATTATTAACTTGCTTCGTTCAGAATCGTTTTACTGAAGAAATGATTTATCGTTTCTTTAAAATTTAATACGCCCCGTCAAGAGAATACCACCCGTCGTGCGAAGTATAATTTTTTAATTGTTTAATTTTTTCTTTCTCCAACAATCACAGATCACTTTTGAACACCCGGTGTGTGTTTTGACACCGAAGATCCGGTCTGCTCGTCGTGTGACGCCCGTTAAATAATAACTATCCACGACTCGCTCGCGGCGAGACATTATATTATTCGCCCCCGGGTCAGGTTAGCAAACTCGGTGTGCCGTGGCACTCTTGAACTGCGGAAATTGCGCTTTTAAACGTCGCGCGCGAGATATTCGATTCCGTATCGGTATTATGTTATTATTACTTGCCAACACCGTGTTTACGCGAACGATTCTTGTTGACATAATAATAATAATAATAATAATAATATTTCTCGCCTCTCCGTTGAGTGTACGGCGCGCGCAAAAACGTGAAAAAAAAAATAATAATAAATAATTTTAAACCGTTACTGTGAAGCGATAATTTCCGGAATGATTGTCGTTGACGGTAGAAGAAAATAAGCGAAAAACTTTTGGGCGTTCGCCGTGAAAACACCGATGACACGCACGTCGTCGTATAACGCGATAAAAAAAAAAAAAATAATAATAATAATAACTGCAACGCACGCCGCAGTGAAGGAGTTGGGCAGAAAAACGCGGAGTACGCGAACACTAAATCGACAGATTAAAAACACTTCATGCCGACCAGTGTTGGCAAATATCTCCAGATAAGTCGTCGAGATAAAAACGAGATTTAAAACTCAACTGGTGTCACGCGGTTTTTATCACAATCGAGGCGCTCCGTGCAACAACGAGACAAGTCCATATTTTGAAATTATTCAGAAGACATGTTTTGTTTCATTAAAACTTTAAAAATTTATATTTCTATTTGAAAATTCGACATAAGTATCTTTAATTTCATGTTAATAGTTGAGTAAAATTGATTTCAATTTTAAATACATTTTTGATCTTCTACAAAACTTGGAAGTATGAAACATATGAACTTACCTGGTTTTTTTTTTCGTTAATTGTAATACATTTTTCGAAAACAAAGACAAGTCCGGATTTATCTTGTTTTTTCCCATAATATTATAACCTAGACAAAGTCCATATACCCAATAACTCCATAAATAATCATTGGACTTGTCTTGTTGTCGCACAGAAATGTAAAGAAAAAAAAAATCTATATACGATAACACCAAAATGTGAGTTTCGAAAAAAAGTGGGCTTGTCTCGTTATTGTACGGATCCCTTAAATTAATATAGAAAAACACTTATTTAAATTTAGCGATTATTAAATGAAAAAATTGTGTGCTTTAAAACATTTTTGGAAGTAAACAAAATAAACGCTATTTACTTTTAAATACCAACTTAAATTCGAAACCGATTGATAATCGCAATTATTTTATCATGGATCACGAAAAAATATCTTTTGATTAAAGGTTTAAATTAAACGTTTTAGTTAATTATAAAAAATATTTTAGCACAAATCGATTTCATTTATAATTCGCTTTTTACGATAAATGCATTTTAGCTCTATATAATTAGAAAAAAAATAATAATAACAAAAAATATGTTTCTATTCATCATAAATAGGGTTAGAATAGTATAGAATTTCACATATTTTTTGACGAGTCAAGCAAATCACTAATTGTGATAAAAAAATCCGTTTCACATATTCGAGATTAAGAATTTTATGCTAGTTTTATTTTGCATATTTTTGAATATTTTTATAATAGCTGCATATTTTAAAGTTTTTAAATTTCTTAGGTAATATTCTTGTGTTTGCATATTATTAAATATTTTGATATATTTTTTATATAGCTGTAGCATATTTTTAAATTTTTGGGTAATATTTTTAAGTTTGTTTGTAAAATTTGCAAACGTATCAACTTATATACCGATTATATATTTTTTAAAACTACTATAGTCAAATGTAATTTTATTTATTTATTTATATTTTTTTTTTTTGGTATGTCAATATTGAAAAATTGAATTAAATTAAGGAGGAAAATACATAATATAACAAATTTAAAGGACGGTTCGAGTGACTCGAGTGGTCCATTGACACCACTCCAAACGCGCGAAGACTTATATACATATAGAAGTTATTCAAACACAGAGGTCTTTGTCCGGTGTTGTGCCGGGGAATCGAGGAAATATTTATTTGACGTTTTAAAAGCCCGATCGACGCGAGTGGAAGTGAACAACTACGGTTAGAACGCAGAAAATGCAATACGATACGAGATATTTTCGTTAGAGTAAATATTATTTTCGGTTGCCGCAAGAGCAGTGACAGAGATTTGAGATTTGGATTTGATACTTGGCGTGCGCGTGTCGTGTACTCTTATAATATTTCCATATACGAATTTGACAGTTTCGTTATTAAAAAAAATAATACGCAGCAGTGGCGCACACAGGATATTTTTTTCGATGAAAGTTATTACAAAATTCGAATCGAACGCTCTAAATCGTGTAAACGTCGTTAACTATCGATTCGACCTCTGAAATTACATTGTGAATTAAACAATTCGGATATCCTCCACGCTGTGGTTATTCTTTGCTCCTCGAGTGGGGGATACTTCGAGTGGAATGTTAAAGTTTAAAAAAAAAATATGATAATTTCCAATACATATATTCGGTGTGGAGCTTAAATTAATGTGCGATATTTATAATGACACTTTTGTTACAAAATAGTCGTCATCTTCAATACATTCACCAAGAAAATCTGACCAGAAGAGAGAAGAATACCCGTGGTGCGAAATGTGTCCAACTTTTTTGTCTATACTTAACTTATTTTGGCGTTACTTTACTTTTGTTCACTTAATAAATAAAGAAAAGCAAAAAAATAATTTAATGAGAAATAAAGTGTTAGAAAAATGTTCAACATTTTTTTTCATATTTTCAAAATGTTCTTGTGCCAAAATGAATATCATATTATTGTCTGTTTCTGTTTAAATTTTCATAAAGTTTGGATTGAAAAATGGTGGTATCCGAGACTTTTTAGTCAAGTTTTGAATAGTTTACCCCCCAAAAAAAAAAAATAATAATAATAATTATATATATTGAAGAATTGAGAAATTAAAAAAATTACCTCTCTAAAGTACCAACTAGAGGCAAATTCGGTTTCTGTTTTAGACTTTTAGACAAGTATTTCCATAAGACAAAGTGTTCACAGAAATAAAAAATAGATAAACTTTATTGTAAAAAAACTCACTTCTTCGCTAAGAATTCAAAATTAAGCTTTCTAGTTGATAAAAGCATAACAACTTAACTAGTGAATCCTGAAATATTTCGTTTTTGAAATTTTGCATCAATGAACCTATTAACCGATGATATGTCAACTTGCACGAAGGTCATAGATTAAAAATACACTAGCGACGCACTGTGATAACTCCAATATTGATTGATGGGCGCAAAACAATTTATTCAAATTAAAACACGCTTTATTGACTACCTAATAGTTCCTTGTGATTAATTTATCGTAACATTGTTGCAAAGTTTTGATAAAAAAAATCAAAAAAAAAAAATCATAGTACGCTTACTACTACGCGATGAGTAAAAAAAAAAAAAATGTGTTCACGTCTTAAAATCACGGTTTTTATTTTAAAATTTATATTTACACGTATTTTAGCGCAATCCTTTATTTTTCATTTCGTATATTATTATATTTCTTGTATTAATAATATTATATTTTGTTTTTAAAGTATTTTTTGCTTTTATATTTTGTTGATACGTTTTAAGAATGAGCAGTTAATGTTAACCGAAACTGAATTTATATTTATTTGGCCGGAAGTTGGCGAAAAAATAAAACGAATACAATACTTCATTAAAGTATAAAATATATTATCTCGAAATTAAATTTTTTTTTTTTTTTTTAGAATAAATATCAATATATAATCGCATAATATTTCCTTGCATTTAAATATTTCCCGTAATCGCACAATATTGTCGTATTCAGTTGAGCGCATTTCATTAACGCCAGTAATTAATAATTTATTTCCAAAGCTCAAACAATTCGGATAATTATCTCCTGACAACCTACAGTGACAATAATTAAATATGCGCATAATTAACAAATTGACTATTGTCGGAGTTCATGTTATTTTAAATTGGCCTCGATCGATTGAAAAAATCATGTATTCGGACCGGAACAGTGGTTTGAAACTAGCTCTCATAAAATGAATGTATCCGCAGAAAATGAATATTTTTTTAATATAGTTTTTTCTACGGAGGTCCACAATGAAATAGTCATTTTAAAAACGTAATATATTACGTTAGGTATATTTATATATTATTTAAAAACAAAAGAAAATTTGAAAAATGTTCCCGAATAAATGTCCGCTGTTGGGAAGTATCCGCCAATTAGAGGTATCCGTTAGGGGAGGTTTCACTGAATAATATCAATATGTTTTTTCAAAAATAACCTCTTCGAAGCCAAATCTTCGTTAAGTCAAAAAAAAATTCCGTTTTCTCCGACGAGCGGGCAAGGTTTACGGATAAGATGAACTGGTCTCGACTACATCTCGATTCCCAAAGTTTCACCGACGGATTGCTGAATTGATTAAACGGTCAATAAGTCACAAACTGAACCCGAGGCGGGGAACGGTGACGGACTTACCACGGGTCAGAGGTCATATTTTATTCGCGAATGGTATTATTATACCGTTACACTACGATACGCCAACGGTGTATAATAATATATATTTTATGGGGGGGTCGCCGCTCAAATTTGGATTGGCTGTGCTAAGACTGCGCTAGGTGTGAAAATGGTTGCGCTAGCCTGCGCTAGGCGTCCCTGATAAAACCTAGTTGGAAAAAAGTGAAATTTCCAAAACAGAGGGGGGTCTAGCGTTAAGTCGGTCCCCCGATTTAAAATAGCTGTGCTAGCTCAACCTTGCCTGCGCTAGGTGTGCGCAATTAGTTGGTGAAAACAAGTTCAAAAATGTGATAGTGGGGGGGAGGGGGTCAATTTAACAAACTCTATATTTTATTGAAATATAGTGTCCACTCCGGTGAATTGAACGCTCGAATAGCGTAATTATTGTTGTTAAAAGATTCCGTTGTGCTCGTTTGTTCCCAAAGTGTACACAACGCGCTGTTTGTTTTTTTTCTAATACCATATCGATCGGTTTCACGCATATTTCATAATATAATACGCACGTCTATTTACAACGATATCCAACGAAATATGTGGCCGGTATAGTACAGAACAAACAAAAGGGAAATCTCATCCCCTATCCGAAAACGGTCTAAAATTTTATGAAATTAACAGTGTTCCCAGAAAATAAATATTTCCCGCGTTCGTTTTTACGAATTTAGGAGGTTTGTTACTACCTTACTGTGTAAAAATCAAAGATAATAATTAATATACATGGATACGATATTTTTAGCTAAAACGCGGTCGTCAAAGACTACAACTACGTCTTCTCTCCTTTTTTTTTTTTTTTTAGTTAGGCGATTTGTTTACATTACAATGTTTTATCTGATTCGTTGCGCAGTTATACCATTCTTATCTCTATGTTGAATACAATATATGTAATCCATTTTCTTATCATATCGCATAATGTAAACAAATCGCCTAAGTCCGTCGTGCTCCAAGATCATAAGTAATAATAATATGGGTAGGATATAAAAACGTCTTATCAGCGGTCATCAAAAATTATGAAATTGACGCAATTTGTTTACAATATGATAGCCTAGGTAATACCAGTGCTGAATGTATCACCAAGAAACAAAGCAATTTAATGAAATAACAACATATTTTTCTACTGATTTCATAATGAATTAATTAATGACTCTCTTGAGTCATAATGGTTCTTGTTTGTTTGTTTTTCACCTTTAATCAAAATGAATACAAGCAATATTAATTACCGAACTCTAGACATTAGGCGAAATTAATTAATGTCTTTTATTCATTTTACCACAGTTAATGTGGAAAAACCTCTAATCATTTAATCTTTTTAATTATCTAATTAAATGTCAATTAAATTGGACATGTATAAATAATAGTTTTGTGATTACCACCAAAAACACACTTGTACTTAGAAAACATTAATACACCACAGACTATTAGACCACGTGGATGTTGTACGTATTATCAGTGTTTCCATTTATGAAAAAATATTTAATGTATGACGATTATCTTATAACAACCGAGGCTGTAAATAACATTTATGCATAATTAAAAATTAAAAAAAAAAAAATTGTAATAGGTTGAGGACAAAGTGCCTCTTTCCCCCCACCCCCCTCCGTAACTACGGCACTGACGAAAAACCAAAGTAGAATCCTCCCCCCCCCTACCCCGTGTCTTCCTACTTCCGCGGTGACTTGGCTTTCAACCCACCCCCCCCCCCGTAACGATATAATAATAATTCATTGTTTCGGCGGCAGGCGTGCCCGCTTGTACGCATCATCAATATCACTCGTATATATTAACGAGCCCGACACGTTCAATTTGACGGTTTGGAAATATTAGGTGTTATGTGTCGGAGGCGGTGATGGGGGGGGGGGGGTGAGAGGGAACTTGACGTGAGGGCGGACGAAAAAAAAAAAAGAAAAGAAAAAGAAAAAAAATCGATGACGTCATAAGACGCGCGTCAACGTTCGTGTGAAAGGGCTTTGTGAAAAATGTACTCCGACCCAGTGGTTCCGAAATTGCGGCGGACGGCCGTCGTCGACTCGGGTGGTGGCGGTGGCGGTGGCGGTCCGTGACGTCAGAGAATTATTTTCGATGAAAACGATAATTATTTGAAACCAATTCAAACGACTGACTAAGATTAATAATATTATGTACGTGAAAGATGTGAAAAGTCGTTCTACGTTTATTTGGACTTCGTGAAAGAGTCGTTTTTCCGAATCCGTTTCAATTCGTCTAACGCTGACTACATCTGATTTGAATTTCATCTCTACCTTCTAATAATTCATGTTTTTCAATCCATTTTGAATAGATTTCTTTTCTTATTTCATATATATTTTTTAACCATTTTAGTGGTTGAAATGTCAATACTAAAGTCATAAACATTTTTCCGTTGGATCACGCGAGATCTATATTTTTTTATTTCAAAACAAAACGGCATTTGAGTGAAAATATATATATATATATATATATATATTTTTTTTTTGAAAAATTACAAAACTCGAAAGGAAAATTTAAAGATATAAAATTATTAAAAAGTCATTCAGTTACTCTAATTAATTAATCGATATCGACTTTCAAACTCTCAATCATTTTTTAGAAATTCGTAATACAATACGTAAATGTCTATTGTTGAGGCTGGTCTGCCACTTGGTATCTATTTCATCTAATGGTCTGTTTTTCTTTCGCATCTAAAAGTATAGCATTTATGAACTCGGTCTCATTTGGTTACTTATTTCATGAATTTGACTTAATATCATACAATACTCGGGTCACGGGAGTCACATTAGATTAAATTTATTATTTTTCCACGTGCAGTTTAGAATTTTGATGTGAAAAAAAAAATTCGAAAACGGTTGGCTTATTAAATTGTTATAATATAGACACGATAGAATTGAAATTTTCAATCCTATTCTAAATTCATTTTAGTTATACATTTTTTACCTGAAAATTTTCCACGCCATTTTGTCTGTCTATAATTTTTAAACAGTTTTTTTTTCAATTTTTTGTTGATTTCCAGTGGTTTTTTCCAAAGTTTAAGGATTTTGTATGAATTAAATATGGCATAACCGGGCTAGGTTTACATGGATATATCAAAACCGGGCTGGGACTGAAATTGATACGTACCTGCAACAGAAAAAAAAAAAAAAATGCCAAAATTAGAAACGCATTATTTTATTATTATTAGTGTACACATGTGTGCGATTGATTTCAATAACAATAGCTTGTTGTCAGTAAACGTATTGGATACTAATCGAAAAAAAAATATATCGTCAACAATAACATGTGTTTTCCTTGTTTATCTATGTAACATATTATTCAGGTCGGATTATAAGTTCGAAAAATTCTCAGACTTTTTCAATTTTATTATTTTAAATGTCATTTAAATAAATAGTTTTATCACTTTTATTCTCATCAATTGTTTTTTGATATTTAGTAACATTGACTTCTTTTTTTTTTTTTTGATAAAATAAAGTAAACTTAAAGCTAAGTATAGACAATAAAGCCGGAAATACTTCGTACCATGAGTATTCTTCACTCCTCGTGTCGGATACTCTGGGTGGGCTTGTTGAAAACGACGACTATTTTTATTGTTCTTTGTATTATTAACAAATTTTTTTTTATTTTAATAGTTGGCACTAAACAATACACTATGACCGCGATCCACCCATTCAGACCTTAACGTATATACCTATAATATCATGATATAATAATATTATAATATGGTACTGTAAACGCTCAATAATTATTATAATCGCGTCCGTCGACGATGGAAATAAACGCGTCCACGCGAATGATACAACGTACCAACCGTCGGAGGTACGTAATGTTATAAATATAATATACACGCGAGTAGGTTACTCTCCGCCGCCGCTCGTCGGGCTTAATGAATAATTTATCGGCAATTTCGTCGTGTCAAAAGTTAAATACCCTTTCGACCTTTTGAAATATTACATTGTGCTCCGGGCCATCTCTCTCTCCACTCTCTCTCTCTCTCTCTCCCCGCGAAACTATATTATACGGTCGGCTACCGCCGCCGCCGGTAGAATCCGATTGTCGGACGGCCCACCGTGTGCACACATAATATTATATAATATATACATACAGTGTTGAGGCGCGTGTTACCTCTCCTCCCCGCCCCTCTGCAATGGCGATACAGTTCATTCGCATAAATACATACACACATACATATACCTGTGGGATTTATAAGTCCAGATTGTGTGTAACGCGCGTTTTAATGGGATTTAGATTTATGACAATAACAGCACGGTATCGCGATATCTATCTCCCTCTTGCCCTCCCCTCGTCCCCGTTTTGTCTCTCTGCGGTGTCTCTCCGCCAGCGAATAATACACGCGTATAACATATTATTATATCGTTATATTGTTATCATGATAATATAGCAATGCACGCCAGTATATGTTAATGCGCACCGCCGACAGCTATCGCTATATTATATCGACAGTAGGTCAACAAGACCAAAAAACGTCTTTCCGGTGAAGATGAAGCACTCGGGGACCCTGTGCACACGTGAGGGGGAGAGCGGGGTGGCCTTGGAATTCGACGGCATTGGTAGTACACATCAAAAGTGGCAGATTTATTTTCAAAACCAAAAAAACGCCACAGTTAAAATATAAGTACCATTGGAAGCCAGTCGAAAATGAGTTCTAAAACTAAACAATCAAAACCAATAATTGTGTGTTGTTCATTTTTATTATAGACTAAAGTGACATCTATTATCGAACATAAATATTAAAACATTATCTGCTGTGGCTGTACGTTGAGTTTTTTATGATAATTTATTTTATAAACAAGTTAAACGTGCACTTCAAATTATTATATTAAAACATGTTCAAAACGCGTTTAAAAAGTAAATATTCGAAAAAATCTCAACGTACAGCAGTAGATAATGTTCTTATATTGATGTTTGATAATATAGATTAAACTGAAGTTAAAACACACAACGCAAAATGGGTTTTATTGAACGTAAATTCACTATGTTGCGCATTGTATAAGACAGAGACAAGTTTAGCGTCCTCTTAAAAAAAAAAAAAAAAAAGACTTAAGATGATTTTCATACAGTCGCCAGACCGTTGTATTCGAATTTATTCCATAATTAATAAAATTCACTCATTCAGTAAAAACTGACTTGTGCATGAGCACAGTGAGAGTTCACCTGCAGTTCTACTCTTCACCATTCACTCGCACTAACTTCACCCACGCTAACAATTGTTTGCTCCATGAGTATATACAATTAGTGGCGTGTGTACCTCCCCATCGAATTTTTCCCCATGTTATTGTTTTGCTGTCAAATACAAAGCACAAAATAAAAGAATGCCTGTAAATATTTAGTGTATTCGTGACAAATGAGATGAGAAATCAAATTTATAAACTATATGTTTATAATTAATGAATAATGATTTTTAGTTGATTAGGAATTATAAAATGGAATGACAAAATAATCGTAGTAGTCTATACTATGGTTATTAAACAGATCTATTTACAATCGTGGTAATTTTGCATATTATGAACAGAATGTACCTTGTTATACGAGTATAAAATACTCGTATATACGATATTGAATATGTAATAAAAAATTATAATAAAAGACGTTCATCTATAAAATGGTTTATTGCGTGTAAATAATAGCTGTTACAGTCTTTTGTGGTATGAACCGTGGTATATAAAAGTGCATGAAATGAATAAAATAATTACTTGTAGTCGATAAAAATGTATTTTTTGTGTTGAAAATAGTGTAATTGAAATACGACTATATGAAAACGTAAAGGAATTGAGTGGTTGAGGAGGGAAGCACTAATCCTTAATGATCGGGTACATAATTTCTCGTCCTGGATTTAGTTCCCACTCCATCTCCAGATTGCCCCTCACCCCGTCAATAAGAAATTCCCAAGCACACCGCCGCGTAAAATAAATGATTCAAAAAAAAAAATACGTTTATCTTACTATAATATTATGATGTGAATTCGGCCGTCGGTTAAATTCAGCACTCGCTCAAAAAAAAAAAAAAAAGAAAACCCGAGACAATCCCTTAATCCAGTATCGAGAAATAGAGTTCTATAGCTAACTGTGTATAGTTTCAGTCACGCGAATAATATATCTGGATCGTTCGGCTGTCACCGAAACCGTACAATTTTACTACACCTCTAAAAAAACGTCACTCGTTTCGAGTTGAACTGTTGTTGAAGTTCAGGTTACTTTTCAGTATTTTTTTTTTTTTTTTGTTTTTTTCACTCGACTTTTGCGCACACAACGATAATACACTGTTTTACGATTCGAAATACGATTTCGATGTTTTAGAGAACTTAATTTTATAAGACTCGATTTTATGTGAGCATCGGTTCATAAAACGGAATTTGTGGTATTATAGAAGTTTTATATATATATATATATATATATATGAAAAGAGCGACAGGCTCTTTCGAAAACTGTCTTGTTTTATTATTATTATTATTATTTTTTGCGACCTTTGTGTCGGCTTTTTTCGTCGCCAAAAGCCACGTACAGTATCGTATAGTATACAAACCGCAGAAACTAGCTACAGTAGCAGATTTTTATATAATAGATATTTTTTTTTTTTGGGGGGGAGGGGTGTGGTAGTATTTTTTTTTTTTTTATCAAAAACCGTATAATAACATTAATAGTTTTTATCCCGTTCGTTTGGATTTTTTTCTTCGACTCGTATCCCGCCCGTTTCGACCGACACGCACGAAGTCTGGTCAATTCAAACGATTTGAAATCACGAACTTACATTACTGATTTTACTGTTTTAGAAAACACGTCTCTTATCTTTACCCTTTCACTGCCGAATGAATTTTATTTAGCGCTGGTGTAAAATCTTATTTTTATTTATTTATTATTTTTTTTATATAAAAAATAGCCTTTTTCTTTCTTTGTATTTTTTTTTTCATTTTTAATTTAAAAAAAAAAAATGAATGATTATGATTAGTGATTGGTTCCCAAAATGTTGAACAACGTTTATGTATATATGTATAATTGTATTTACCACAAAATTAATTAAAATAATGTTGAAGATATTAAAAAGTAGTAATAATTAATTAATAAGTAGTATTGTGGAATAACAGCACAAAAACGGACGTTAACAGATTTCAAATGTAATAATGATCACCGTGATTATGATTACACTTTGGGAACCCTGAATAAGAGTAGAAATTATTTTGCTTATGATTTCTTTGAAATTTATCGCTTTCTCAACGACTCATTTCGTCCGATGTGGTTTCAACGCTTTACATTTCAAAGTATTATTTTCGAAGAAATTTTTTATATTATGGCTTCTGAAAAACTGAACGTTTACATTGTACAAACCATAACGCCACATATTTCAACAAGCGCACGAAAAACCTCGTTGAGTTAAAGAAAATGTTGAATACAAGAGCGAGCACCCGTCTAACTGGTAGAACCGTATGACGAAAATTGGGAGGGAAATGTGACGCGAAAATGTATAGTCGAAACTTTCACTCTGTGCAACATTATTATAATAATAATATTACTACAACACTAAGCGAACAATGAATATGCCCCAGTTTTAGTTTCTTTAATAATAAATAAAAAAAAATCGAATATCTTTGTAAAATTACGTGTATTTTTGTTTCGCTCAGAATTAAGAAAAAAAAAAAAAAAGTAGAGCAATATTTATAAAATGTACAATCAATAACGCGAGAAAGATATTCGTAGTAGACTTTTTACTAATAAAAATATGAAAACGTATTTAATGTAAGTTTTAAGTAAAGTGTAAAAAGTTTAAGCTTCAATATTTGCATAAATAATCTCGTTAATTTACAAAAATTACAACTGGTTAGTTATATTTTAAGACTTTTGTTCTTTTTTTTTTTTTATTTTGTTTATACAACACTGCAAAAAAAAAATCAAACCTAACCGTCTCAGTTATGAGCGTTTAATTTCTCTTGTCTCTTTCTTTTTTCGCCCCTCGAATTTCAATCCGTCTCCCTCCCCCGAGCACAAGCTATGATGCTTTAAGGGTGAGAGCGCCATTTAGTTTTTCACCGACATTCGAAATAAAATTCAAGTGCGGTTTTTCATCCGCCGCGTGATCCGGGTGCAGTACACGCAATGTACACCGCACTGCAATACGAAACGCAGACGAAACAATATTGTAATTTCCCCGACCAATCGCCTTACACGTCGGTAAAGTTCGTGTTTATCGAATTTCAAATAATAATTACATCCACTGTAATAATAATAATAATAATAATAATAATAATATACCGTCTCGTTAGTGGACAAATTTAATTAACACTACAATTTGTGTAATCGAACACTATACGCAATATTAATATTATGTATGTATAAATACTCGTACCAAAGGGATGCCGCGCGTTATTGCTAGACTTCGCGTCTCCGAATAATCAAAACGCGCTTGATTATATAATTTGAGCTACAGTCAATATTGAATTAAACCGACTACTGTACTACTAGTAATACAGCTTTTACGCGGAAGTGGCTTTTCGGAGCAATACGTCAATTCGAAAACATTTCACTGCCAGTATAATACACTATAACTCATACGGCTAATGTCCGAACTGTGGCTATTGTTGACAGCGGAATAATGTTAACAACATTATCCGGCTCGTAAGCTCCAGCGGCGTGCCCGCAGGATAAAATCCCACCCCTCCCACCCCCCCCCCCCGGGGGCAAGATCAAAATTCAAAAGCTAAATCAAAATGGTCATATTGTTCGGTGGTTATCACAATATAACGTAGGCGGAACTACTACTTATGGTTTACGACACAAATTAAAGGGTTTGATATAACGACTTGATGTAACTCAACTTTTACAATGATGTTTATTTTATTATTTTTTATTTTTATTTTTTTTATTTTTTATTTTTTTATTTTTTTATTTTTTATTTATTTTTTTTTTTCTGTGTACAACTTTTCGTATAGAAATACTTGTCCAAAAGTTTCGATCAATAACTTTTTGAAACCGGATTTTCCTCTTAATTGTACTTTAAAGAGGTCATTTTTTGAATTTCTCAATTCTTCAATTTTTGTTTTAGACAAAACTACCCAACATTTGGCAAAAACGACTTGGAAACCATCATTTTTTGATCCGAATTTTATGAAAATTTAAACACAGATAGAAAATCCTATAAAAAAGATTTTGGCACAAGAAAATTCTGAAAATGTCAAAAAAAATTTTGGACATTTTTTGAAAATTTTTTTTTTTTATTATTAACTTCCTTCGTTCAGAATCGTTTTACTGAAGAAATGATTTATCGTTTCTTTAAAATTTAATACGCCCGTCAAGAGAATAC
>JAIPRM010001113.1:22607-42151 GCA_025469315.1 Stegophylla sp. TES_Ste_2020 | reverse complement strand
TAGAGTTTAAATAAAATAAATTGTTCATTTACTGTTTACACAGTATATTTTACAATTAATTAAACTTTTTTCAATTACTATTAAAGTTATATTTATTATGTAAATCTAATAATGGGCATATGAAGTAATATATATAATTATGTATTTTGTAAACTGTAAAATTTTGCACCCACTGAGAAAATTTTCTGCGGGCGCCCCTGCACAATTGGTAAAAAAAAAAAATTAAATTTCGGACTTTTACTAACACTGATTGCTTATCCTAAGATTTCCCAAATCTCGTTTGTAAAAGTCCGAACTACAAAAATCATTCGGGGTTTGACTAAATTATTTTGTATATCCTAGGTTTTACCGAAAACATTTGATAAATGTCCGAAATTTGGACATTTACCGAGAGCAGTCGGTAAAACCTAGGATTTACTGGTAAATCCTAGGATTCATCGGTATTCGTACTTTTACCGTAACATATACATTCTGTATACCTATTATAAAAATATGAAATTAAAACCATAGGAATATACGGCCTTTACATTAGTCCCGGAAGCAATAGCAGCTTCCTAAAAGCCACCGATTCATCTTCGTCTGGATTGTTAGGTCGAGTGGGTATGCGCCAGTGAAGTATTTACTGAGGCAGATAAATTCAGGCACGTAGCTAAGGGGAGGCCTGAGTGGGCCCGGCCCTTTGTCTCTTTACTGTTTTTCGAAATAATTATTATTAAAATTGTCTTTTTAATTGTTTGTGACCATGTGTAAAAATGATTTTTGACGTTATGAAAAGTATGAAGAATATGTTTTTGTTTGTGGCATTTCAGTACATTCAAAACTGTTGAATCCTTAAGAAGTTATGGAATACAGTCCAATCATTAAACTAAAACGAATAATGCTTAGCAACTGGACTACCAGACAAGCTTTAGCATGTTTATCATTAAAAAGGCACTTTGTTCTCTTCGAGTTATATTAAATAAATTATTATTTGAAAAAAAAAAAGAAAAGATGACCAAGCATTTGAATCAAAAAGTTTAATTCATCAAATAGATTTGAATTTTATATTCAATTAAGTAATGTTTTGTGATACATTCATACATTACAAAAATGTAAGCAGACTAATGATAATTTTCAGAATTATTTAAATGTAAAAATATCTGAATGCTTTATATTAATATTATCTATAAAATCTAATTTTAAAAATGTGTGATCGGAAAATATCGGATTACTTTTTCAATACTAAGTATAGCTTATGAGAGAACATTTTTATGGTTTCAAGAGATTAGAAATCTTTATGAGAAATTGAATGTCAAATGATCAATTATTGTAGTCGAATTGTTCCGTATTGAGAAAAATATTGTTACAACACTTGACTTGAAAGAAATTGTTAAAAGATTTTCTATAAACTACTGAAATAGAAAAATGATTTTGTGCTAGATTTAATTTTAGATTCAGAGCCATAGCGAGGAATGTCTTGGTTTTACAAATCTGTTTTTAGATTCTGAACAAAGTGAAGAAGCTTATGTTTATACAATGATGTTTATTATCATTTTTTTTTTCTTTCTGAAAACACTTTTTCGTATAGTAATACTTGGCCAAAAGTTTCGACCAATATCTCTATAGAACCGGATCGTACCCATATGGTACATTAGAGAGGTCATTTTTCCTATTTTTCAATACTTTTTCCGATAACGGGGAATAACTGTCAAAAAATTGACGAAAAACGGCAAAATATGAAATTACCGCAATTTCCGTTAAATTGAAAATTACTTTTTGACATAACTTCTAAAATAATGCAGCTAGGGACTTAAAATTTTCACCAACCACTAAAAATAGTTACAAAAACATTTCAAAAAGATTTGATCAATTTTGAGTTATATACAGTATTTTCAAAATTTCACATTTTTTTTAGTTTTTATGTAATACAGTTTTTGATATTAAGACTTGAAAATTTAATGTGACACATGTCACTGACATATGTCTATTTGACCTGAAAAAATCTCAAACATTGTTTGTCAACTATTTTTTTTTATACCTATTTGAAGTTAGAATTTCGACGAAATTCGTTAGTTTTACCTAAAATTACGCACTTTAACGTACATATAAGAAATTTGGCCAAACCGATTGTTTTGAAATTTCGGTGCCTATATAGAGAATTTCATTGCAAATATTTTGGTGCAAAAAAATTTCTTACGGACGAATAATAAAACATTTTACAAGGGTTTGATTGAAAAAAAAATTGGAGAAAATACAGACAAGTATTAGAAGATATCTATTGATTATAAACACGTGATTGCTGATTTAATATCAGATAAAAATACAACATGAAAATATTTATAAGTTTCAAATATACCGCGAATTATATTCAAGGTCATGATTTTTATCAACGCTGTTAAGACAAGACTACCAACAAAACCACAATAAAGTTTTATAGTTTTATACACTGGTATGATTTTGTTCAGTTGTCATTCTCATTATTGTTCTTTTATTTGTGAGGTTACTTATGAGTTTGATTAAATTCATTTATTTGTAGTTAATATTGCTTTTAGAAAAAGCTTTTAATTTTTTTCATTGAAGTCCTCAGCAAAAGGTAAATAAACTTCACATTTATTTTATAATAAATATCGCTTAATAAAGGCTTCATGCATGTATATACACCTATATATGTTTTATTAAAACTCAAATGTAATCTTTTGATTTTATTTTTAATGTGAATTCTTGTAATCGATTTTAGTAAAACCATGTGACAAAATGTTAACATAATATTTGGTTATTATTGAGGTCCAAAAAAATTTATTTTATCTTGATTTTAGATTTATTAATAATGTCTGCTGATTTAAGCTGGATGATTATCAAGAACAGTAATGCTTTCTTGTCAAAGAAAAGCAACATTAAAAAACCGTTCAGTAAAGTATGTTGTGTTACTTAAGATTTGGATTTTTAACTAAAAATACGATTTTTAGGAACCAATGAACTTGACAAACTTGGCCTCCAAGCGTTATAATGGTCTTGTACATGACAACAGTATTGGTGTAGAATCGGCTCCTAATAATAAGGGTTTCACTGTCATTACAAAAAAGCGTAAATTAGCAGTAAGTCAAAATTTAAAGTTTTAATAATTTATTAATAGTAAGGTCATGATAGTGAAAAACATATCTAAGTCATCAATGTTTAAAACCAAAATGCTATTTTCTTTTTCTACATTAAATGCATTTTTATTGGTAGGTATACACTATAATTATAAAGAATACAACTACCAAAAGTCATGGTATTCTAATTTGAGCAATTAAGTCTTCCAAGCAATTTTAAAAAATTTTGGGACAAATTTAGTTTGTTACCATGTATTCTTTTCTTTTTGGTAAATAAAATAACCGTGACATTCTAATTTAAGAATATTGACTGTTTTTGAAGTGATTTAAAATAATTTTTTTTTTAGCAAAATTTTTGTTTCAAAAAAGTTTTCAGAGGTATAGGTATATTAGGTACTTTATGTATGTACTCAGCATGGTATTAATTTTTCTTATACAATATGTGAAATAATTTAATGCCTTTTTCTAAATAATATTATTTATTTCTTTTGATATTTATTCTAATTGTTCATAATTATAGAAGTTTCATTTTTTAGTAAATATCAGTTCAGCCATATTATTTAAAAAATAAATAACTTTTTGAAAAATAACAGTTTCTGCTAAATTCATGTTTAATTTTTATTTGATATTAAAACTTTCAAATCAAAAAAATTAATTTTTATTGCTTATAGTATTTACAAAATTTCATGGAAAAAACTACCAGTTGGGTTAGGATGTAATTGAATAATATACAGTGAAACCTCTGAATAGCGGATACTGTCACCAGAATTTTATCCGTTATTTGGAGGTGTCCACTATTCAGAGGAAAGTTTAACAATAAAAATACCTCCGTTTCTGAATAAATGTCTGCTATTTAGAGGTGTCCATTATTTAAAATAAATAAAAAAATTTTAAATTCACTGTATTTCAATTCCCAATATATAAGAATATTTATGTTAAAAAGAAATAAATCAATATTTTTAAGTGGTGTGGAAAAAATATATGAATTTGTATTTGTGCATTTTAAACTAATTGTATTGATTGTACATATTACTGCACTTCCTCTGTAGGCTAGGTATACTATCAATTGATAGCGAACAATTCATCTCAATTGATTGCAGTAGCATAATCATGGGGTTGGAGGATGTATTTAACATCCTCCAACCATATGTATATCTATAGCAGTTAATTCTTATAGTAATATATTATGTAGTATATATAATATGATATATTTTGTATTCATATTTCATACTCCTCACTGACCGCTGACTAATAACATGTTAATAATCGTAAGGTAAAATTATGAAAATAAAACAACTAATGACTTATTAGTTATTGTTTTTATTTGGACCAGACAGCTTCTTATGAGGCAATTTGATAGTCCGGTTACCGAGGGGCAATCGTTGTTGCGCCTAAGATTCCATGCACTGAACTGTTACAAATGGATGACTCATACTACCAGTAAAATTTACCCCTCTACAAGACAGTGCCATATTGATTCCGCTTCATCACATTTTATTATAATCTATTATTATTAATAGTATTTGCATAGAGAAAACTAAAATCAAAATCAAAATGGGTGCCTCCAGGAAGGGAAGAATTTTGGACTTTGGAATCCTATACTATTCGCATTCCATATTAATTTACAGTTCAGTAATTCCATGGAATTGCCCCCCCCTCCATTCTACCTACTAAACAAGATCCTTGGTGTACTTTGCCATGATATGTGACACTTTTCTGTTTTCCATTGTCGACTTTTTTAATAGTAATAATAATGCAATAATTGTTTTTAGATCAGAGAAATATAAAATATTATATTTATAGGTACAATTTAAATGCAAAAATAGTATTTTTACACAATAATATGTATAATAAATATTATAAAATATACAGGGTATCCCAGAACGATTTAATAAATTCAATAACTTTTGTTTTATTAATAATTAAATATATAAATTTTAGATTCTGAACTAAGTTTCTGAGGCAAATCCGGTTCCAAAGAGTTACTAATTGAAACTTTTTGGCAAGTATATCAATATGTGCAAAAATGTTTGCAGAAAAAAAAAATTGTAAAAACACTAGTTTCATCACTTCGTTCAAAATCTAAAATTATAACTGTAGTACTGTATTAAATTAACCTGCTTCGTCTACCAACCTTCAGTGTATATTTGAGTGTTATTTAGTATCTAGTTACATTATTTATTTTTGAAGTTGAGTTAAAAAAATAATTTTCAATTTTATGAAAATTCCGTTAATAGCATATTGGTTTTTGTCAAATTTTTTGCAGATTTTCCGTGATTTCAGAGTTTTGGACTAGTATTTCTATACAAAAAGTATTCACAAAAGGAGAAAAAATAAATAAACATGTAAAATCATAAACTTCTTTGCTCCGCTCAAAATATAAAACATATATATATATATTAGTTAGAAGGAATTTATTGGATTTTCGACATACATTTACTATCTATATTTGTCTTTTAAATTTGACATTTATATCTAAATTATTTATTTTCTAAACATAAACAATAATTTTATTGCCAAAAATTTAAATGATGACTAATGCTCTACCAACTCTGAAATAAATTGAAGTAAACTTTTAATTTTAGTAGCTGATAAATTTTTGGTCAAATTAAAATATTGTTTCTTGATAAAATATGAACTAAAAATACATTTTTAATTTGCACTTTAAATAATGATGAAATAATTTAATTTAAAAATGTGTTATTTTATGGAATAATGATGAAATAACAAGTGTTATTAGCAGTATTTAATTCTATATATTTTAGATTCTGAGCCAACTGAAGAAGCTAGTGTTTTTACAATGATGTTTATTTTTTTTTTCTGTGTACAACTTTTTTTCGTATAGAAATACTTGTCCAAAAGTTTCGATCAATAACTTTTTGAAACCGGATTTGCCTCTGGTTTGTACTTTAGAGGTCATTTTTTGAATTTCTCAATTCTTCAATTTTTTTTTTTTGGAAAAAATTACCCAAAATTTGACAAAAACGACTCGGAAACCATTACTTTTTGTTCCGAATTTTATAAAAATTTAAACATAGATAGAAAATTCTATAAAAAAGATTTTGGCGCAAGAAAATTTTGAAAATGTGAAAAAAATTTTTGGACATTTTTCGAAAATTTTTTTTTTCTTATATTATCAACTTCCTTCGTTCAGAATCGTTTTACTGAAGAAATGATTTATCGTTTCTTTATTAGACTTATATATAAATAAAGTTATATTACTGTAACCACCTTAATATGCTAACGTTTCATTATTAATAGAATTTGGGACTTGCATATTCTTAATTTATGGCTTTATACAAGAGTATCTGACCTGAAGAGTAAAGAATATCTGTGATGCGAACTATGTCCGGCTTTTTTTGTCTATACTTTACTTTATCTAATTGATAAATAAAAGAATTTTTTTAATGTGTTAGAAAAATGTCCAAAATTTTCTTGCACCAAAATATTTTTCATATTGTCTTATTTGTTTTTAAGATTTCATAAAGTTTGGATCAAAAAATGATGGTTTTCAAGTCTTGTCAAATTTTGAATAGTTTTTTCCAAAAAATTTAATTTAAAAATATGACCTCTTTGAACTTAAATGTATTATTGTAAAAACATCAGCTTTTTCACTTCTTTTAAAATCTAACATATTAAAAATAATATATATTTTTTTGTTTTCTAGAATAAACCTAGCAAGTCCTTGGTGAAAGTAAATTTCTTGAGTGGTCCAAGAAGATCATTGTACAAATTGAGGAAGTATTTGCTTGGAAATAACTATAGAAAAGACTTGATTCAAGTACTGTATTCTATAAACATTTATTTAAGAAATTCTATATTCAATTGTGTTAATTGTTATAGGCTTCTTTGCGAAGGGCGAGTGCCATTTTGGAATCACAAAAAAGGGCATCATTGTTATTAAAGAAGTTTGGTAAAAGCAAGAAACCTGATGTTTAAATTTCTGATAATATAATTTTTTTTTTTAAATTTACAACATTTTGTTATTATTTTTCCATCCTTTCGTCTTTTGTTCTACAAAATGGACAGTATCCATGTCTTAAAACTTCAACTTCATATTCATCGGCATGGAACAGCTGAAAAAAAAATTATAAATTAAAGCCAATATCAAAATTCTTAATATTAAATTTACCTTATAACAATTTTCACAGCTTGTGACTAAAAATCCTGGTAGAAGATTTATATAGTATTTGAATCTCATTGGCTTTGGCCATTTACATATTATTACACTATTGGTATTCATCGATTTTAACATTGTTTCATTAGCTACTATGGGTTGACAATTATTTTCTTCATTCTGTTCAATGTAATAGTAGTTGAGTTTATTTTTCATTTATTAAACAGCAAGAACATTTTACGTTTTGAATAAAAATTGAATGAACTGTATTTTTATTACTACAATTTTTTTAGTTAATGTATATATTGTCAGCTTGGAGCAAAAACTCATTAATGGTGAAAATTTGATTTTTTTTTTCTAGAACACAATCTAGTGAATTAACGTGAGACCTTTAATTTGTGAAGAGTCAATAAACATTGATAATGTACAATAAGTTCCTTTTCTTTTCACTTTTTTTAAAATTCACTAATGGTTTTTAGTTCAATATTGAAGATCAAAAACTCACTAATGTTCTTTAATCATGCATAGCTCTATGGAAAATGCCGAAAGGCATGTAACATTATTTTCTGTTAATGATTGGATGAACTGGATTTAGAATGGCCATCTTTTAAAAATAAAAAGAAATAGAAGTAAAAATAAATCCTCATATAGTGTACAAGAATTGCCATATTATGATATTGTTTATCTACAAAAACGATCTGCATCTTTAAATAAAAACAAAAAACTTGATGTCAATAACAAAAAAATTAGTAAGCTAAAGTTAAAGGATTTGGATATTCAAAAGTTACCTTAGAGAAGAAAAAAAAATCTCATTAATTTGTGTAGTAAAAAAACTACCTGTATATAATATTACAAATATGCAATATATAATAAAAAGTATAGACAAGCCGAATATTCTTTGCTCCTTGGATCAGATTATTCTTTTGGTGGATGTATAGAATTTTAAAGTAACAATAAATAATTTCTTCAATAAGACAACTCTGAACAAAGGAAGTTAATAATATAAAAATAATAATAGTCGTTATTTTCAACACATCCACCAAGAGTATCTGATCCGAAGAATAAAGAATATCCATGGTGTGAAGTATGTCTGGCTTTTTTGTCTATACTTCACTTTTTTTTACATTTTCAAAATTTTCTTGCGCCAAAATGTTTCTTATATTATTGTCTATGTTTAATTTTTCATAAAGTTTGGATCAAAAAATGATGTTATGTTATAACGCTAAATGCAGTAATAAAAAAAAAAAAAATTCAGTTGTATGGTTTTTTAAATTTATAACTAGTATCCGGATTTGTATGCACTCAAAAAGCTTAAAAAAGTATGCATTTATGCACAAAAAAACCTTTAAATATGCACTTGATATGTTCTAATATTTTTTTTTAATTATATGCAAATATATGCTCTTACCCAAAATATATGCATTTTTATACCTATGTATTTTTAATTTCTTCAATGAATTGAAGAAATTCAATTAGAACAACTCAATTAGATTACAGGTATCAAGTAACAACAATAATTAAAAAATATAAAATTTTTAAAAATGTATTCATAAAATAAAATTAATACTTTTGTTACAAAAGATAATAAAAAAATTAATGAGGTATTTATAAGCATTTATAAAATTTAAGACTAAAAATATAATTTTAAAAAGGTATATTTTTATAATTCGTATAGGATAAATTGAACGGAATTTTTGCCAACAACCGCAATGCGATAAAGCCCAGTAACACACTTGTGTTATATTGACATGCGGTGACGCAAATGCATGTACCACGGTGCCGCTGAGACACGTTAGTGACATCATTGATTATAAATACTAGTATTCATAGCAATGGTGACACGCGTGAAAATTTGAGAATATACCTCGTCGTTATCGTGGTGCCGAGCATTAAAATAACTTAAATGTGCAGTGTGCACTGAACCTAAAGGAGTTTATAATTTTAACGCAAACTGTGCAAAAAAAAATATAGGATTTTGGGAATGCAATTTATTTCCCAACCATAAACGTCATAAATCATAATCTAGTATTTAAGTTGAAAATAAAAATAAAATAATTGTTTTAATGAACTTTTCTATAAAATATGCTTAAATACGCAAAATTCTTCAAATATGCTGTCATCCCTAAAATATGCATTTATATGCAGAATAAAAATTTTTCTATGCATTCTCTGCTACATAAATCACACACATTTCTTACTTCCGTTGAGCTGCATACACTTATTACAAATATGAAAATGCATACAAATCCGGACCCTATTTATAACCTAATACAACAAATATGGGTAATTGTATATAGCATCCAATAATGTATAGGTAGAAAAAAAAGTTTTAAATGATTAAATTAAATAATGCTCTTAATACCAATATTGTCATTGTAAAAAAAAATCCCTTCCATCAATGGCCGTAATTTACAAATTTCAATACATATATAATTAATTTTTAATACACAACATTAATGCCACAGTTCATAGTACAGATGGCAACGTGCTAATACATGTATGTCTGTCATACCCTGTTGCATCCATCAGAAAAAAAGAAGTACTTTGTACCTCAGAGTATTTTTTGCTCCTTGGGTGGGACAATCTTGTGGGTGTATTGAATTTCAAAGAAACGATAAATCATTTCTTTAATAAAACAATTCTGAACAAAAAAAGTAAAATAATAAAAGAAAAAAAAATGCGAACAATTCGAAGTGCTATTGTTAACTATTTTTAGTGGTTGGTGAAAATTTCAAGTTACTAGTTGCATTATTTTAGAAGTTATGTCAAAAAGTAATTTTCAATTTTTCCGGTAATTGCATATTTTGCTGTTTTTTGTTAATTTTTCGACAGTTTTTCCCTGTTTTTGGAAAAAGTATTGAGAAATTGGAAAATGTCTTCTGTAAAGTACCATCTGGGTACGATTCCGGTTCTATAGAAATACTGATCGAAACTTTTGGACAAGTATTTCTATAAGAAAGTGTTTCCAGAAAGAGAGAAAAAAAAACATTCACTTCGTTCAGAATCTAAAAAAAAAAATAATAAGAAAAAGTATCGAAATTTTATTTTTTAAAAAGCCAATATATTTCTCATAATATCTTTTATTTCTATTTAATTTTATAAAGTTTGGATTAAAAAAGTATCGTTTCCATGTCTTCTATGTCAAATTTTAGGTAGTTTTTCCCAAATTTTGAGAAATTATTGAAAATTCAAAAAATGACCTCTTAAAAGTACCATTTTGAGGCAAATAGGTAAGTTGCTTGTCTGAACTTTTGGATAAGTATTTCCATAAGAAAAAGGGTTTACAGAAAAAAATAAAATAAATATATTTTGGTAAAAACATTAACTTCTTCATTCCATTCAGAATTTAAAAAAAGCTTGCTATATCTTACTGCCAGAGTATGTGTTTACTATTGATTATAGAATAGACTTCTATAATCAATGGTGTTCACCAATCAGTGTTCGTAATATCACTGTTAAGTTCCACAGCAAGCAGCTTATTGATGTGAAAAGTTTCAGAACCCGCATCAAAAATTTGCCACTAGGCAAGTTATGGCAACTACTAGACAGTTTTCGTGAAATTTACAATATCAATTTTTCCATAGGTAAGAATAATATTATAGAACTTTTTAACAACTTTGGGACAACTATATATAAGCTAATGTTTCTGATCCAACTCTAATAAATCATATGGTTCTAATTATTAGTATCTTATTCAAAATGTAATTCCTTTATTCTTCTATAGAGCACCAATTATAACCTAAGTAAAATCACAATTCTTACCTTTAAATTCATGAGTTTATATGTAAATGGATCAACTGTTTGATCTTGAATTTCCTCATCTAGAATAAACGTGTTTATATTTTGAGATTTATCTTGGTTCTCATTTAAATTCCTTTCATCATTAGAACTTTGTATTAATTTTAATGCTTCATTGTCAGATATGTCATCTTCTAATTGGAATTCAATCAATGGTAAAATTTCTAGAAAATAAATATAAATTTTTTACATTTGGCAGAAGTTGAGAAGAGGTTAATAATAAATTAATTAACAGGCCATAATTATTTCATATACAATTTATGCGATTCAGATAGGTATAGTATTGATCAATATAATCAATTCATCAATATAGTTTAAAAATTACATACCTATAAAGTAATAAAAAAAAAGCCTGTAAGATCATGGTGGTGGAGGGTCATATTTTTGCTCCTTAGAAAAAATCTATGTATAGCATTTATAGCATTTTTAGGTATACTTTTTCGATAACTGGGTTGCGGATCATCTGATTATTTGAAGTTTTCAATTTGAAAGTAATGATTTAATTCTTTCATTCAAAAAGCAATTTTGAAAGAAGTTGGTTTATCATTTTTTTACATAAGAAGACTTATAATATAATCATAATAATGATTCTGTCTTAAATTTTTTTAAACAAGAAAGAACTCTGGTCAATAATTTGAATAAAAACAAAATTACATAATTATAAAAATTAAAAATTTGAATTGAGAATTATATTAGTTATATATAGTAGATACTTGAAAATGTTTGATGTTAAGGTGCACCACCAGTGACACACACAGGATTTTCTAAAGAGAAGAAAGGTTTGTATATCATTTGATTTAAATTTGATATCTTTAAGGAAGAAAAATTATCATTTTGACCCCATAAGTAAAATTCAGTAAAATGTTAGAAAATAAATTATCTCCCTCCCTCCATTAATATGTTTGCTAATGAGTGAGCTTTTTATTAAATATTACATAGTCATAAAACTTAATAATATTGGACTGTATAAAATATTTTCTCAACCATTCATTGAGGGATCTCAACAATTTAAAGTACATAATCAAAATTAACATAATAAACACGAGTATACAAAAAAAAAACCAAATAAAGAATATAAAATAAATATATACATAATAATATGTAATTAAAACAATATTATATATTAATTGGTAGTTTTATTAGCTTAGTAATAGGTCTTGTTAATTCAGTCTTAGCAGTGCGTAACTTAATTACCCTAACTTGTCCATCACTTGGAAATAACAGCAGCAAAGCCTTTTCAGAGCTGTCACTAAAAAAATGCAATATAAATGTACTAGATAACTTTGAATTTATTACATACCTTGGAATTTCAAACGTATTTAAATGTCTAAATGATAACCGAAGAGTTTTCCAAACATGAAATAACTTTTCGGGAATGTTTTTACCCCACTCTAGACGTGACTAACTTCCTTGTATGATTCAACCTTAAATGAAAAAGCATCACTTATTGTGTTCCAATGTATGCCCAATCGATTGTTGAATCTTCTGTCTGCTTTGTCAGAGCAACTTCCTTTAACTGATGGACGACAGGTACATATTATAGAGCTTCTGGACGGTTGCTCACCCATTTACGCAATTCAAAGCCTCCTTTACTGAGAAGCTTGGTAAGTTCTTTTGTTTGTTGTAAAACTTTCTCCAGGTCGTCACCTCCCGTACATGACTTCGTTTACATCAATACATACAATCATTGGATAAAATTTGTGCTGCCACTGGGTCAAGTTAATTATCTTGCTGACCAATGCTAATTGTTTGAGGAACATAAAGCATGATATGGTATAGTGATTATTCTGTATGTTACAGTAGTTAATCTGTAACTCTGTATGGATTTGATCGGGTTTGCTCTGAATACAATCCCCTGAAAACCTTGATCTTCAGGAAAAACTTTTATTTGCCGGAACATATAGCGTATATCCGCAGTGAAAACTATTGATGGAAATCTGAAACGAGTTATAATATCAATAATGTTTTTTTAAAGTTTGGTACCACAATATAGTAGATCATTAAGTGAACTGTCTGAGTACATTGTGCTTGATTCGTCAAAAACAACTCTTAGCTTCGTCGTTATATTTACTAAACGAAATACATGATGATGTGGTAAATATACTTGTGGTTGTCGCTCACCAGGTTTAACAATTTCCACATGTTTTCAGTTTTCATAGTCTAACGTGAAGTCCTTGTACATTGAATAAATGTTTGGTTGCTTAACAAGTATCCTTTTAATTCATTGAAATCTTTTAATTGCTAGTTGATAGGAGTTGTTAATGACTGGTGGGGATTTTTTAAATGGTAGATGTACAATATAGTGACCCAAGTTTTCACGCTGATGAGTTTTTACAAAATGTTCTTCACAAATGATATCTTCCTTGAACTGATGAATTGTTCGAGGTATTTTTTCAATATTCCAGAAATTCTGAACAGCTGTCTCCAAGGTGGATGTACAAATAGAAAGACATGAAACGCTTTTCATGGGAATGTATTCTTCATACGGTTTATAACGCCCAACTCTCTATTTTACAAGGTTGGCATATCCACTGTTTCCATGAATCAGTCCCTCCTTCAACAACTTAAAAAACAATTAAGCACCAATTGATAAATCTATTTTACCAGATCTGCTAGTGGTATATTATGTATGTGTTTCCACTCAGAAACATCTACTTTAGTTGTGGGTAAATCAACAGTAATCTTAGGTGTAATAATTGCACATTGTTTATAATGTTCTGATGTTACCCAAGATGAGATGTGAAAGATGTCTTCTCCTTTATAGATGTATTAGCAGTTGATACACCGTCCACAACTACATTACAATTCTTACGCCTTAGATTTAGTCGATTTACTAATGCTGATGATATGAAAAGTGATTCTGAAGCAGAGTCTAAGAGGGTACGGCATATTTCTGTTTGATCATTATTCCCATGTATATAAATTAATGCTGTTGACAGAAAAATGTAGAAAAGGATGTTGCACGTACGGTACCATGATGAGGCAAAGTATTTGTTGATACCTCAGCTGGTGTTCCTATATTATTACCCTATGTATCTGATAGTGTAACAGTATTGTTTAACTTTTAATTTGTTGCTTGATGGGTTTCAAAATGAAGTAGAGTATGATGTTTCATTTTACAAATTATGCATGTTTGTTCACTTGAACACTGGTTGGCATAATGAGAAGAACGACATAAACAATTTCAATACAATTTGGCTTTGGAAACATGTCTTTTACGCTCTATCGGTGTAGCTTGCATAAATATTTTACATTGGTATACCTTATAATTTTTTGTACATACCAGGCAAACTTTGTTTTCTTGCGTAGTGGTAGACTTACTTGACACAGCAGTATACATTGTCATACGGTTTGGTTGTTTGCTCTTTGATAAACCACTATTTTTTGGTTGAACTATATCAAATGCATATATACGTTTTTCAATAAAATCACATAAATATTGCCACGATGGCAATGCATTTGTATGATAACATTCAATTACCCACGTTTATTTGAAATTAGTTGGTAGTTGATTAGACACGATATGTACTAGCACAGTATCCTAATATTCAACAGGAAATTTCAGTACTCTAAAAGTTGACAAGTGTTTTTTTGTAACATCCAAAAGATTTTTAAGAGCGTTTACAGAGTCACTACTAATGACAGGTCGAGACAATAAATGGTGTAAATGATTTTTTACTGTAAGTCTTTTGTTTTCATACCGATTTGTGAGTAGTAACCATGCTTCATGGTAGTTCAAGATAGTTGAAGACAGAGCAGTAATAACTTCTGCTGCTTGGCGTTGTAATTAGCTCTCAAATAGTACATGCGATGCACATCGATGCTCTTATTATTATGAACTATTGATACAAATTGATCACGGTATGAATACCAGTCTTCAAACTTACCATTAAATGTAGGTTGTTTATTGGTGGTAATCTCACTGACTGATGTAAAGAATATTCATGTGCTATTAATGTATTATTGGCTCTTATCTCCTGTTCTGGGATGCATATGCGTTCAAGAAGAATTGCCTGTCTCCATGTAGATGTTGCTTAGTGTTTGTAATTCATCTATGAATTTATTTATTTGATTATCTGCAACTTCTTATGTTACTTTATCAAATTCTGTATTATAAGCTTCAAATGCCTGTTCTAGTAAATCTAATTGTACTTTTGTTTGATCTATAGTTAAACTAGAAAGATTTTCATTCTTTTTTGTGATAAGTTTAGATTTGTTGTTTAATATTTTCGGCATGGCTAAGATAAATTGTTACCTCTTTCGGTTATAGAAACGTGCGCGTGCTTATACTGCTTGATGCAAGTTCTTACGATTATTTACACTACACACAAATGTTCGAGCAACGCATTATAACTAACGATTAGTAAAACGGACGAAATTGGATACAAATCCAGCTCGATTGGACCAAAATGTTATATAATTTATTTTTGATATAAAAAAGAAAAAAAAAATGAAAAAACGCACATTAACAATAAACAATTACATTCTTCTTTATTATGAATTTTATATAGGTTAGAAAAAATTTAACGTATAATAAGAACTTAATAATAGTAGACTGTATAAAATATTTTCTCAACTAATTAGATTTTTATGAAATCAATTTTATTATTCAGTTATAACTTCAAAAATAATGGTTAGAAATGTAAAATTTTCAGCCAGTCTTATACAAACTTACTTACATTTTAAAATAAATTTGACCCATATAAACTAAATAATATATAACTTCAAAAATCTTAAAAATATTTTCTAGTTCAATAAAATCCTAACTTAACTTTAATCATTGAATTAAAATTTAAAATAATGTTGTACAATTATACTATCATACATTGGACGAGCCAACATACGTTATCAATACCCAATCCAAAGAGCAAAGCAAAACACCAACATATGTTAGTCTTTTTTCAAATAATTTCACTAAATTATTAAGTTCCTTATTTATGATCTTGATTAATTGTTATAAATAATCATTGATTATTTATCACATATTTTTAATATATTTAAGTGATTAATCTCTAAAATTATTATAAATAGAAATTATACAAACCAAATTTAATGTGCGAGTATATAAATTTTTGATTGCAAGTAACACATTTTTGAACGACTGGAGAATTATAAGTTAAACAACGATAACACATTGACAAGAGATCTTCATTATCATGAAATGGTTTTGCACGAATACTTAATGAAGCAAGATCAATATAGTCCTTAACATTATTAAAAACCAATTAACAATATTAATATTACTTAAAATTATTGAAAGCATTAAAAAATTACTTGATATTTGGGAGGAATTCTTAACTTTTGTAATGTTGTTAAAATTTGTCTTGCCAACTTGAATGCTCTCATATTCAGTGCTTGCTTTGATAAGGAATATAATATTGCACTAAAATAAAATTGTTTAATAATTAGATTAAATATTATACATATATACACACATTAGGATATACATTATTTTAGCTGCGGTTGAAATGTTTTGCTCCTAGTAAATTATGTGGTGTATCTGATGAAAAAAAAAGCTTCCAAAATCTCGCCTTCTAAACTTAATTTTATCCTGGCTCAATTAGTAGGCTATCAAAGATTTGTATTTGATTAACATGGACTTTTTAGTAATATTTTTCAGGTAAATTTTGCAAGCATAAAAAAAAATCTTAAAAATACCTCTGGGAGAATGTAAACATAATTAACAGTCTAACTGACCTGAAAAAAATCTCGAAAATCATAGGTCACCTTTTTTCTTTATAACCGTTTGAATTTCGTTAGTTTTACCTAAAATTACACACTTTAACATACATAAAAGAAAATTAGCCAGACTGATTTTTTTAAAACTTGGTGCCTAGATAATTTCATTGCGAATATTTTGTTGGTGTAATAAAATTTTAAGTGAACAAAGAATTAAACATTTTACAAGGGTTTGATTGAAAAAAAAAAATCGCTTAAAGTACGGATAAAATATATTACAAGATAATTTCTAATTTATAAAAACTCAAAAGGTTGATAACGTTTTATCACCATCTTATATATATTTTGTCGCTGAATACGATGGTGTGAATTAAAATCCACGTGTATCAATAGTTTTCTAATTATTTTATTCTATTTTGAAAATTCAATATTTTATGTTATTATACTAAATGCCCACTATTTCAACCCAATGTTCAATGATGTTAGTGTGGTGCAATGAAATGACGATAGCCTTTTCACGTGATGATGCTGGGTTTGAATCAAACCCGGTAATTTGAATATTTTGCATTTTTTTTAACCATGACTACATGTGCCACAAACATTAGTAAACATTATGTTACAGTGCATAAATGTTGATTTACGATAATTAGAGTCACTTTATTTTATTTTATTTTATTATGATATTATATTTTATCTTAATTTGAAATTATTTATGGAGTATTCATTGGGTGTAAAGGAATACATGAAAATCAATTTGTTTTTGGTAAATGTTGTATGTAACAAAATAATTTATAGTTCAACATTTAAGTTTAATTCTTCAAAACAGATAATTATTATTAAGTATTAGGTAGTTGAAGCTTCGTTCAGAATTGTTTTATTGAAGAAATGATTTATCGTTTCTTTAAAATTCAATAAACCATTAAGAGTATCCCACCCGATGTGCAAAGAACGCCTTGATGAGCGAGGTACACAATTTTTTTTTTCATTGTATACAAGCAAAATATCTAATAAGAGTCAAAATGTTTTGATTAAAACCATAATAACAGACACCTTAATATACATACTTATATATAATCAATATATTTCAAATCAATATAATTAATATATTTCAAGCAGAGAAAATAAATTTTTGGTATCACTAAAAACTTATTGCTTTTAATAAAATAATGATTTGTTAAGTTTTTTTTAAGTTCCTTTATAGATAGAAATAAGAAATCATATTTTTTCTTAATACTTTCTATTTTAACAAAAATTGAGCATTAATCAAAGTTTGCAATAAGTATAAAAGAATTAAGGAACCGTTCAGTTTAAACTGAAAGCAAAATAATTATTAAAGTATTTTGTCTAGGAGTAATTTTTTTTTAATATTTTGAATTATTAAAATGTTTATTAACTCGCAATTATATATTAGCTATATGAAACCAGTTCTATGATATGCCTGTGCCACTTGGGAAACTGTAAAAGGAGATGAAGAAAAATTCTTAAGATTTGAAAGAAAGATACTAAGGAAAGGAAAATACATGTCTCAGTATAAAATCATGAAGAGCAGAAATGGGAAATAAGATTAAACTGAACTTAGTGTGTACTTTATAAAAGAAAATTTAGTTAAATTTGTTAAGTTAGAATGAATGGGGCATATTTGGCTAGCAGATGACAGATCAATGAAAAGAATTATAAGCGAAGAAATGGAAGGAATGAGACCACAAAGGAATTAAACCGTGCAGAAGATGGATGGATAGTATATGGGAGAACACAAAACAACTTACGCAATTATGTAATCACGAGAAATAATCAGGAACATATCAAAAGACAACGAAAAATGAAAAAATTTAATTGTAGCAAAAACCTAAGTAGCTTGTAAAGATTTGTAAAAAATAAAATATATTAATATCATAAAAATACAATAAAAACTCACAATTTTGAAATTCCTTTTAATTGTATATCTAAAGTTTCATTCATAAGAAATCGTGAGATATTAAATAATGTTTCTGGTTGATATGACATAAAAGGATCTTCCTAAAACACACAAATATAAATAATGTAGTATGAACCTATACATAATATACTATAATTATTAATACAATAATAATATAAATTATTAGGAATTATTCACATTTTAGATTCTGAGTAGAGCGAAAAAGCTAGTGTTTTACAATGAGGTTTATTTTTTATAATTATTTTTTTCTTTCCATAAACACTTTCGCATAGAAATACTTGTCCAAAAATTTCTACCATCAACACTTTGAATCACAATTTGTCTCAAGATGGTACTTTTGAAAGGTAATTTTTCAAAATTCCCAATAGTTTTATTAACATTTGGGAAAAATTACCCAAATTTAACAAGAACTCTTTAAATCTTTTTTTAATCCAAACATTTTAAAAATTTAAAACATAAATCGACAAAATAAGAAATTTTAAGGAAAAGAAAATTTTGAAAATGTAAAAAAAAATTTTTGAAAATTTTTTCTAACACTTGTTTTAGCGCTACTACCCTCTACTGTCGTATGTGTGATCTACCGCCATATAGGTAGATAGCACATCCATGAAGAGAAATAAAATAAATAAAAATAATGAGTATAAATAGATTATAAAATTTGATTTACACAGACTTGTTACACAATCTGAGTAAACCTAGCTCTGGATATATATTTATATTCAAAATTGAAAATGGATTAGTCATTAGTTACCTTACTATTTTAGTAATTTTTCACACAATTTTAAATCAATAATTATTTATTTTCACATATCCAGTGCAACGGTAGTGGCGCGAAGCTAAGTAAAAAAAAAAAGCGTAGTAGCCACGACCACGACCACGACACGATAGCCACTAACGTATAATAACAGGAGCAAGAGTTTTACCATTGAAAAACAGTCCTAAT